>CAWUBA010000113.1:0-40522 GCA_963920205.1 Stenodema calcarata | reverse complement strand
CAAAACCTTCCTCTAATTTACTGAACCAAAAATTTAGCTAGTACCTTCCTAACCGGAAGGAAAAGTTTAAATATATATTATATAAATATATTATATTATAATATATTATAATTATATTATATTATATTATATAATTATATAATATATTATATTATAAATATTATATTATAATAATAATTATAAATATATTATATGGATATCTGCACACCTTGTTATATAGAGGAGGGGTAAAGAGAGAGGATGTGAAATAAGTTGGCGGTCGTTACCAGATAAAAGTATCTGCACACACCGTTCACTTGATTCGTATGGGAGGAAAGGCTGACCAAAAACTGACCAATTTTAAAGAGAGCTGAATTTGATAAACTAGGCTAACTTCGAGGAAAGGTTTTGGGTTGAATGAGAAGGCTTGAATATGGATAAGGTCGTTCTAAGAGCTTCTACCAGACTGTCATAGTTGCTTATGGCTGGTCGATGTTATATAGGGACTCCGTCTCCCTACCATCCTCCCTTACAAAGGGAATGACCGTTGGTGTGCTGCTCTTGGTAGATATTTATTGTGATAATTCCATATCAGATATAGTGGTTCCCCACAGAAACACTTGAAAATATTTCATTAATGAACATTGCTATAAAATATTCGAAATAGCAATTGGGCGTTTTCAAGGCCAAATTTAAAATGTTGTAATTTCCCATAGCTGCTTTTTGACAAAGTTGCCCAGGGATGTTTGGCGAATAATCGTTGAGTATCAGGAAGACCCCCTCCTCAACTTCTTACCATTCCAACTGTTTATTTTTAGAAAATCAATTGATTTTTCTATGTAATGTTTCCCATTAATTGAATGTGTTGGGTGTTAAATTCTGTGTATTTTCACACGCTGAATCGAATGTTGACACTCAATCCCCGTCTGCTTGAAAACTGATTTTTCTACTATTAGAGCGAGGCAAACGCTCGTATTGATAAACGAAGGTAGAACTACGAAGTAGGCCGATTAGCAATGACCAACATTTGTTAATAATTGACGTTTGCTCCTACATGCCGCAGTTATGATTTCAATTATGTCAGTTTTGTTCGTAGAAAAATCCATTTTGGGAGATCCGCCATTTGATTCAGCATAAAAACGTTCTATGACGTCTGAAACGTCTACACTTTTTGCAAAAAAGTGGCTAAGAGACATTTCTTGGTGGAAATCAGTTTTGAATCTGATTCCTCTCCCTTAGACACCTTGTAAAGACAGCTCAAAGTACTTTTCCCCTGGAATTTGCGGTTTTCTTTGGTGACATCCTTCACATTATTTTCAGTAATTAACTGGTTTATTACTTGAACATCCGCTCTCCAAAAATGCCAATTTTCGTCACTGGAGTGGTTTTTAAGTGGTTTCAGACTCCTTGTTACTAGGTAGACCGTAATCTCTTCATAAAACGAGCACTCCCACGCACCGTGAAAGTTTCCTCCGGTCCCAAGTACTCTTACCTTACGCTTACCTTCTTTTCTCACGTTCCCGGATTCCTGTTACAATTTTCGTTCCATTCTTTTCTTCGTCGGCCGTAAGGTCCGTCTGCTCCATTCATCGAATAATTAAACTGTCGCGCAAAGATGTCTCAAAAACACAGTTCTCAAGGTGTTTTCGTCCGTCTCATGTACGAAAAATCTTTTAGTTGCGGATTTACGTAGATCATTCTCATTATTATTTCACGAATTCACTTGAGACGTTTTCTGTATGTTCAGTGAAGGTAGGATTGGCGTTTTTGTGATATGGTCCATTCCCCCAGAAAGCGACATTTTGATTATTACATTTTGGTTTATCAAGCCCCACCATAATTTTTTAAGCTGAATCTTGTTTACTTATTGTATTTGACTTTATCTAGAACCACTCTTCTCATTTTTACGATTAATGAGTTCATTCAATAAAAAAAAAGTTTAAATAGTCAATTCGTCATTCTCCGTCCTTGTTTAGGCTCGACCTTCCCAACTTTGGTGTCCTGAAACAGGCTTTTTCGAGGGTTAATCGAAAATTCGCGCCCTCACAGCACCTTGGTCAACCTTTTGAGATTCTTCCTAAGGGATTCTCATAATTTTAAGTTAATTTCCTTCGAAAAATCAAGAGGAGAATAATATATGTTTTATAATTATGTTTATAATTATGTTTGTCTGGACCTGTTGCACGTGTCATCTCTTCTAGGTGTTTCTTGAATTTTGACGTACATAGTTGTTTTCTCCCGCCATTCAATTCCCGCGTATCTCAGCTGTTCAGAACACTGGCCAGCAATTCGTTTCAGTCCTTTTCAAAGGGTCAAAGGGTTATTGTGGCTGTCCAATCACCCTCTGTCATTCTCCCGTCGGTGACTTCAGGGTAAGGGTTGGAAATAAATTTTATTCTTCGTTTTGGCGTGAAAGAGCTCACGGAATAGTTTCAATTTCACTCCAACCAATAGAGAATTTTTTAAAGTTACGTGAAGATGTACAGGAAAATCCATTTGTTCCCTTCACTCTCCGTCCACCCCTGTTTCATTGAAGGACGGGGGAATGACGAGGAATTAATTAATAAAATCCCTGCTACGATGATCTCCTGTCTTAATTAGTCATTCCATACAAGTGACGCAAACCCACCTACTTGACTGAACATGACTTTAAAGTGAAAATTGGACTCTTTGTATTCAAAGTGTGATTCTAAAATTAATGTTACCCACCTTGCATTTTTATTTTTGTCTTCAAAATCGTGAGTGGATAGGCATGAATAATCATTATTTATGGTTACCTGAGTGTACCTATTTTTTCAAACGGTATGGAGCATTTTTATTTTTTTAACATAAATATTTGAAAATGTCGCTTTCTGGGAGAATGACCCATATAACTCAGTCTCGTTGCGACTACCAATCGAGTTGTCCAAGCTTGTAGCCTGAGTCGGCATGTTGTAATTTATTGTTTGTGTCGTCAGGGAAATACTAGTGCTGTGCGAACCCGCGTTGAAATTTCTGATTTGCGGAAACGGGAAGGATGGAATGTCATTCTTTGCGTCAGATTTGCTCCCTTTGAGCTCACGATTCTATAATGGGAACACTTGTTGCTCGAATTACTCAACTATACAATTCTCAGGTTCGACCTTTTATCTTTTGTTTATGAAGGACTTGAATGTCGTGGATCCATCGTTTCGATCAGACCTTCACCCTTCAGGGGTGGTGGAAGCTTGGAAGCTAACAGGTAGCAATTGGATGGAAACCTGTTGGCCTAGGGGTCACTTCCCTGGTCAGCTGTTGCTCCAGGTGGAGTTCGTCATGGCCGTCCCGATAACGGCAGTCCTCAAGAAAGCTGTTTTCTTTCTTCTAACTAGAATTAACTCCGCTGCATCGCTGACCATTAACGATTTACCGGACTGATAAGGGCAAGAACTTATATGAACACTACTGATGACTACTGACAAAAAGAACACTTAATGACTGGTATCTTCCAATTGTAGCATGAGAACATACCAACTACTCTGATTTGTCAATAAAAAAGGCTTGTAACAGACAAGCCTCTCAGGAAACGTGACTAGTCAGGTTCTTAAAAATGTCCTTAAAGTTTGGCTTCCTTTGATATTAAGGTACAAGATGCGGATGGAAAGTGCGTATCAAGCCATCTGTAATCACTTACCTCCTCTCTCCACTCAAATGTTCTCTTCGCAGGGAAAACAGCGGAGCGTGAGAAAACGCCTCGAGGGGCCTCCAGGGCTGTGTTTATTGAGGAAGTGGTTTTTCGTTGTTTCAACGACCTTTGTCCGCCGTTTCTTAATCGAATAGGGAATTCCCTCTTGGTGATCGACGCAGTACACCAAGAAGACATTCATGGCTTCGACAAGACATTCAACTTGTACATACGTGCAGTCAGTGATTCTTGTCTCACTATTGGGTTTTTCCTGCGAATAAAAGGACTCTTAAGGGCTTCCTTTATCAATAATTCATAAAGAAAGCCCTTCATAATTATTATGACTAATTGTGTGTGATGTGTTGGGCCCTCAGTAAGATGGGGAGATGTCGAGGGTCGGTCAAATGAGAGGTGAAACCTACAAATTAGAATATTCACAAAATGCTGTAAAAAACATTTCCGATACACCTATAACAATAACTTCTATTAATTTTACATTGTGAAACTGATTTTAGGCTCTGATGATGGAGAAATAAGTTCTTCGAAACGTTGGCACATAAAACATCTCTCATTTGACCGACCCTCGACATCTTCCCATCGTTATTATTATGACTATCTAGGAATGTAAAATAATAACTTACTCTCCTGAATAAATGAATCTGTAATGTCATCCACACTTCAGAGCGTTTATGTAGCTGTACTGGTCTTGGTACATTACATAGTCATTTAGGGGTGATTGGGATCGAAAGGAGTGGTCAATATCTTCCAATGAAAGTCGAGCTGAAGTGATGTGGCGGTGGCGCCTGGCGCCAGTTCAGCTTTTTTCGACGCAAAAGGAACTGACAGCTGATTGTGGTCGTAGCGGTTGGTTTTCTCTATTGTGCTACCAGATGGGAATTTTCCCCTCGTGTGCATTGCTCTCCAAGGATCCTGCAAGACAGTTAGTTATCCATAACCCGACATTCATTTAGGTCCTTCAATGATCGGCCGCCACTCGACCATTGTCCAGTGGAAAATTACCCTTGTCTATCCTCTACAACTCAATTGGCCCTTCTCTACAGTCCGCACCTTTTCTCTTCTTTTCTTCCTTCGTCGAGATGCCGGGGTGAACGGCCGTATCTGTAAACAAACATTTATGGTATGCGGGCTTCACGGTCTACGCTTGAAAGCAAAACACAACTCTCAGTTTACAGGCTTCCACTTCAACTTTGTTTGTATAGAGTCGAAACAGATCCTTGTTACTGCTGTAGATAGTATTTGCGTCCTTCCAGTTTGACCTTTCGATGTATTTAGTACACTATAATTACCGAGGAACAATCAATATTGGTGGATAACCATTGGATCGCCATGAGTGAGCTTACATGTCTGTATCTGAGGCAAATTCATGCGAGATGTCCCCGTTAGTACTCGTAGCTATCGTCTTTTTGTCAATATTGACGGCGTTGTTCAGGTATATTCATCTTTTCAAAAGACCACATTGTACGAGGGTCATCCAAAATTTTTTAAAATCGAAAAATCATTGTATTTCAATGAAATTACAAGTGTACTTCATTGTACTTCAATTTAGTTGAAGATGGCAGTCACAAGGTGCTAAGTCGGGTGAATAGGGAGGGTGCTTGATAATGTCACATCCAAACGATGTCAAAAGTTCCTGGGTGACTCGCGCAGTGTGGGGCTTGGCGTTTTCCTAGAGGAGGCATACGGTATGCCGCATATCCCTTCTATGGTTCTGAATCGCTCTTTCGAGTTTTTAAGGGTATTGCAGTATGCGTCGGCATTAATAGCGGTCCCTTTCGTAATAAATTCGACCAAAAGGACACCTTCCAATACCAAAACACAGATGCCATCTCTTTACCGGCTGAAGGCGTCGTTTTGAACTTCTTGGCGGCTTGGGAGGCTGAACGACGCCATTGAAGGGATTGTCTTTTGGATTCTGGGGTGTAGTGACACATCCATGTCTCATTCCCCATCACAATACGAGTAGAATCCAGAAATGCTTCTCCTTCCTGAGCGAAACGATCCAAAAATTAGCGCGGTGTTCCTCTGTGAGCATTCTGGGCACCCATCTCGCACACAACTTCTTGTAACCGAGTTTATCCGATACAATATTACCCAGGAGACTTCGAGAAATGCCAGGAAATTTATCCATAATGTCATCAAGCTTCACACGGTCCGGTCGCACTTCTTGCTCGACTTTTTGGAGAAATAGCTATTTATAGGTATCTCGGGTATGCCTCGGATATCCCTGGGGAATGACAGTGATTTTTTTTATTTTTTATTTTTCCTGAGAAGAACTCACTTTGAGAATAATTAAGACAGTTTTTGAGGAAGTACTTATTTTTCTGGAAACATTTCAAGTCGTATTGAGCGGGAAGAGGTCAGCAATGTACGTCATCTACCTCCCAGGCCAATCAGAGAGCAGTACTTCGACCGGCACCGTAAACCGCTCTCTGATTGGCTCCCGAAAAGCTACCCTTGCAGGAAATAAAGTCCGTGGATATCGTTACAGATATCCATTGAAACCCGTAAAGTAAACCTGCTTATTACCTACCTAATCACCATAGAGCTTAGGTACTTGTATCCCATCTTCATATCTTCATACTTGTATCTGCATCTGGGTACCTGAAGGAAGATTTTTCGACAGTGTCAAAATCACCGGTGGTGACTTCTAAATCACACAAAACGAGTTTGTTTACATACATTTTGGGTTAATTTCAAAATTTCTGTTGCAATTAGTACAATATCCTGATTCCACACAAAGGAACTTCCTAACATCTTCAACCAGAGGACATTTTATATATTTGCGCTTCAAAACGGCCCTAGCACCACACGAAGAAATGAAAAGTTTGAAAGCTCTGGCCATTAATCGGCCTTTTCAGACGACAATGGGTGGGCCCCGTTAACGATGAGATGAACTCTTTTCTTGTCATCGAGGAAAATAAGTGGGTATTGTTCACCTTGAGTAAACACCCCCATAATTGTATATCCTATTATTGTACCACTAACGAGGCAAGCAGGTCAACGACTTTCCCAGAGCTTGGATACAAAAATATCCAAATACTTACAGGCAGAGCTCGAGGTATTGATGTGGCAAAACGGATCAAGTTGGAGTGAATGGAAAATGTGTAAAACAGCATAACGAGATTTCATCATTTCCTTCTATCCATTGTTTCGGAGATGATTTTCATTTTTTTCAATTTTGTGTGACATCATGCTTTGATCCACAATCCAAGCTGATTAGTCTGCCTTTCAGTTGCCTTAGTGCCAGGGTATCAATAGGGAATGCCAGTGTGTCAGAGAATAATTCTTTGATGGTCAAAAATCGAAAATTGGTGACTCATGTAACTTTGTGAACATGTAAGAAGACATCGGTTCTCATCACCTAGAAAGCTAAGAATTCCAGAATACTGACAGTGAGCAATTACGTTATCCACTGAGAACCAAATAATCCTATATTTTTTATTATACATTCACACCACGTTGAATCAATATTGCAATACTTTTCCACAAAACAAGTCTCAGAACCCAAGCCTGAGCCGTAATATAAGGAACCAAAGACGAAATGAGACTGTTTCAAGTCAAACTTCATAACGCGGAGCCCTTTGGTTTTGACAGTGTTCTCATTTTACACGAACGAAGGACCCTAGTTTTCCCGGTCGAGACTGACTCAACCTTGAGCCATCTCCGAAAGTGCAACTAAGAGTATATTACTGAGATATCTAGAAAATTACGACCAGGCGGGCAATAACTGGTTCACTATCTCACTTTCGGTTTCTAATGATCAGACGGATGACGAAAGTGACTCCGAGTTTTCGTTCAGAGAGACGGGTTCTTAAGAACGCCAATTACATCTCTGAGACCAGAAAGCTAAATCATGTTTGCTAATGAATAATATCAAACAGACTAATTTCATCCACATCAAAAGTCGATCTACGATTTTAAATACGTTGTTTGAAAATGAATCGAGGATCTCCAAACATGAAGATTACTTCAGCATTCAACTTTCACCAAAATGAATTTGATACTCCTATTCATAAATCATTTCATGATTTTATGATTACCTTCTTTTAGGATATTGGCATAGATTAGCCATCAAAATGAATGAAAATGAATTATTGGTTGAATTTCTCTGGAATCATTTGGCTTGATCTCTTGAGGGTGAATTGCTCCTTAATCTGACATCGACAAGTGGTTTATGTGATATTTATTAATAAAACAACAGACGTAAGAGCAATTTCTCAAGATAAGTATGAAAGAACTCGTCAAAATCAGGATTCAAGTCATGATAATTCAATACAAACTCAACGTTTAACTATTTATACTCAACGGGCGAGGGAGACGTTGCTCGTCATGCAATGAGTCAGACATCTTGTTTTTATCTCAATAGGTACTCAATACCTCTATTAATAGAATGGCGCTGAGGCATTATACACGTAAATCAATATTGAATTAAAATTAAATCAATAATTTCAACATTTTTATACCAAAATCCGTTTCAGACCATCCTCTGCCACTGCCAAAAGACACCAAAAATCATAATTATATATACATAATATAATATATACATAATATGTATATATATTATATACTCGTATATATTTATGTCATTCCAGACGATAACTCTCGATATAATGGAGATAAAACGTTCTAATTTTGCACAAAAAATCTGTCGTGGCTAAGCTCGTAGGTGGGCAGTATAGGGCCGCTCTAAGGGGGGTTTTAGGGGGTGGGGGAGGGGTATTACCCATAAATTCCCAAAATGAAACAGTCTGACGAGTGAAGTCAGAATTGCGATATCTTATTCAGTGCCCAAGCTGGAGAACTTTGAAGATGAAGAAACGTGGTTGTGACTTGAAATGTTCTTCACGTTTCATCTGCTCTAATCTGATAACGGAATGAGATATCGCCATTCTGACTTCACCATCGTGTTCAGGGTTGAAAATTCTATAAACTGAGGTGTTACTCGGCTAAAAATGGAGACAAATTTGTCATAAAACCAGTAAGATGGAGACATTTTACATAAAACCAGTTATTTCTTCGGAAATTCGCTCTTATAGCCATGCTGTATGACTGGTGTTCCAGAGGCTCACGCACATGGAAGTTTGGATTTCAATATACTCAAAACTGTAGATTGAACGTAATTGCGCATTTAATAAGCATTATTTCTCTTCGCGGCAATAATTCAATGGTTTAAGAACCATGGAAGTGAAAACTGTTATTAATGAACAGAAGCCAATACGAAACTCTTTTGGCTACATCCTGTTCAGAATTGAACGGCCAGTGTGACCATAAGCCCCGGTAGTAGACGATTATGCTTTCAAAAATCTCTCGTTAGAATTATTCAAGACTGGATTCAGAAACAACTGATATCTCAGTCTTCATACGAAATGGATTCAGAAACAACTGATATCTCAGTCTTCATACGAAATGGATTCAGAAACAACTGATATCTCAGTCTTCATACGAAACGGATTCAGAAACTTCATCTGATCAGCTCTATTACTTCAATCTGAGAGGGTACAGATTTAACCCAAATATTCGGCTTCAATCAAAACATAACTTTTTATCACTGATCTGTCTGCAATCCCTCAAAAGACGTTTCTAGCCTCGACATACATGAAGGGCAAAGACGGATATCGCACTATTTAGATGTCCCAACGTAGGAATCGTAGAGAATCCTTTAACAACCCTGTAGAAATCGAGGAAAACAAATTGGGGGTTGTCTAGTACCTACCAGGTAACGTGCCTAAGATGCGTAATGCGAGTGTAGAACGTGGACAGGTTAACTGTATATTCGTGCAGAGCTCTATCCATACAGTCTTCACCGAAAAGGAAACGGTGGTTGAAGAAAAAACCAGGAGTGCAGACTCGAGCCACGTACAACACTAAAAAACTCTTGACCCATTTGCCGCGCTAGGTTCAAAAATAACGTACAGGATAATGGTTATAGTGAGGGGAAGGGGATGTGGACGACGTTTTAGGGCGGTAAAAGCAGAGCGCGACCTTGGTAGTCAAAAATACCCGAAGTTAAAGAGATGTCGATTCCCGAAATACGGTACTAATCATAGAACCACCATATTGAAATTATTCTATATATTTCTCGTATCATGCCACCCCCTCCTCCACGTCTATCCTGCTCACTTGCAGGAGTAACAGACATCATCAGTTGAAGTCAGATGAAAATTCACACATACGTACTCAGAATCCAAATGAACTTACCACAAAACAAAAGTGCTCAAATGTTCCTTCATCTCGAGCGTGTACCTTTTAATTTCGCTTGGCTGTAGAATTTCGTCATGTGTACAAGTAGATAACATTCCTTGAAATTAAATGTCAATGTTATGGATCACAACGTTTAGATAAAACGCCTTGAGATAAACTCCTTTCGGCAATTCCTTTCTCTAGTTCCTTGTTTACGAAGAAATCTACCTAATCTTTACAATCCCACGACCTTTCCTGGTGAAATAATCCAATTTTACGCGTCAGTAGCATGTCTAAATCGCTATCTCATTACATAATGGGAACTTCTATCTACGAAACCTACGAAATCCCACAGGAGTTCAAACTAATCAGGATTTAGTAGCTGGATGTCAAGGCACCAACCAGTCTTTAACGTTCAACTAAATAGTAATAATAGGCCGTGGCATAAGAGGGAAGAACTAGTAGTGGGAAGCTTCTGGATTCATAAGATCCGGGCGCGAGACAAGAAATTTTTTGGGAAAAGTGGAAGAGGTGATGCAAGATGCAACTTAACAACGAAAGGGAAATAAAACTCGTTCCTAGCGCTAGCTACTTGATCGGCAGGAACTGAAAAAGAAAGTGAAAAAAACCAGTAAGATGGGAGGGACGGGGACAGGTTTTTAAGGAAATGTTATCTAGAAAAAGCACGAGTTCGTCTGTTGATAACTAGATGCAGCGAACAATTACGTTGTATGGTGGAAATGGTTACAGATTTGAAGAAAGAATTTGATGCTTCTTTCTGGAGGCCTTATCTGGGCGTTCCCGATACAATACCCAAAACTTGTTTAGAGAAGATGGTCAGTAAACCTGAGCAGTGTACTTTATATACCTAAGCGCTGATTAGGAGAATACCAGTTTTACCAGTTTAACAACAGGTATTACCTGAAATAGATCAAACAGAATTGTAATAAATTGAGACTGGAATTTATATATTTCGCATAATATGTCTTCAAAATGCGTATGTTTTCCATGTTTTACGTTTTGAGGGTACCTGAAGCGTTTGGCGTGGTTAAATTGAAATTTAAATATCATATTTTGCATGATTTTGCAGATTTTTGCTTATAATTCCCATTCGTGTATATCTTGCAAAATATTATTTATTCCAAATTGAGAATTCCTCTATTTTTAATTCAGTTTCACTTTGGTGGGTATTTTAACCATTAGTTTTCTTCACACAGTTCCCCATAAGAGTTGACGATACGTCTTACGCTTTGCTTTATTACTAATAAGAAATAATATGTTATCTTGTGCGTTAATGGCTTCAATGTTGAAATCATAAGCCGAAATGTATTCAGTAGGCCCTCAATTTAAGCGAAGGATGCGGATCGTGAAAACGACGTATAAATGGAGTGCATATTCCTGTGTATACGGACCATAGGTTTTCAAAAATGGAAAGTTCAGTACCTAAATATTTCAGCAAGTTCCCAAAGCATCACAAAAATCGTACTTGGTGCTCACAACTAATTACTTCTTAGGGAAGAACTGTGTTATTTTGGATTGATTTGCTAGTATCTGTAGGGACTAATGGTATCTTTCAATTTATCGGAACTGAACGTTTATCACTGAAACACCGGTTATTTTAGTTCTCAAATCACGTTTTTGAAAAGTTTGAAAAGTTTATAAAAAAGATTGAAATAGGTATTTGAAATAATCGTATCTAGAAGTTCATCACCTATGAGAGAGATTCCAGGCGATTTTTGTCCGAGTTGATCTTCATATCGGTCAAATATCGCCTGGAATGTCTCCTGGAATACTATAGTATTGGGGAATTCCCTCGTTAGGTGACGACATTTCAAACGAATCATACGGAAGCGTCCAATACACTTTTAGCGAATTTTCGCACAAAAGGAAGCTATTGTTCTCGTTCCAAAATGTTTAAAACTCGAATTTCCGAAAAAATTATACTTACCAAAAACCGTTTCAGACCATCCTGAATTTACTGCCAAAAGACACCAAAACTTTTTACATGGTAAATCTCGTTAGAATTGAGATAAACAGTTCAAATTTGCACACTCAAAAAAATCTGTCCTCATTAGTCATATTCTTAGTTCCTTCGTCTCGAATTTAACTCGTTAGAACTAACCATTCATTCATGATAGCAATCGTTTGAAGAGAACATAATATGTTCTGTTATGTTATTATCATTGGCCCCCTCAGGTTGGCTATTCGTTCCGACTGTGCATATTTGCAGTTTCCACACGGAGGATTTCCATCTAAACTGGAAATTCCACCTTCATTTACCAGACGTTTGCCAATACGTTCCACTATTCCTCGTTCTGTGAGTGTACCACGAGTACATCATGAATTTATTGCCATACGGTGGTTTTGTGTAGGTTTTGTATGCAAATTTAGATTGAGATCTTCTGTAGAACCGGCTGCGTTTGCAAGTTCCATCCCATTCACTTTCCCGATCGTTCGATTGGAAAATTGTTTCCATCGGCCGAGTTCTGGAGCGTTGCCTCCACGGCCGCTTCTTCGCCGCTTTGCTTGTTTTTATTGTCTTTATTTTTGTTCTCTTTCCGTCGTTCCTTTACCCGTCAATTGTCTTCTTCTAGACGTTTCCGACCTCTGGCGGGCGTTTTGAACCGAATCCTGACTGTCGGCCTGTGGCTGCCATCAAAGCAGAATCCTTACAGCACACAGTGTGTAATTTTGCCAATCCAGGAGGACAAAAATACTAAATGTCCTCTGAATGAGTGTTTAGTAATTTTTTATATTATAGTGGTCTAATTAAGACAATTGATGACCTTTATCAAGGATTATATCTCAACAGTAATAATTTTAATATATCGTCGTTCTAACTGCAGCATGACATGACTCAAATTTTGATCAAAATGAGTTATACATGTCTCTCGAATCGATTTTTCCCGCCTGATCGAACGGTGAGGTCTGTTTCTCGATTCAACCAACAGAAAGCGGCAGATTTGTTACTAATATTATCGGCAGATACAAATTGATCTGATACAAATTGCCTTTGAGGTGGCTACAAGTAATATCCCATGAATTATATTGGTTGCCCAGGAATTTAGATGGAGAATTGACGAGACCATCACTGACCTAGTTACAAACAAACCCCTTCACTCTTAGATGACCATCGGGTCACATATTTGATCCACTCCTGTTATCTCAACACACAAGCATTGTAACTGTGATGGAAAGTCTTTTGATTTGTTCCCTTTAAAATGAGGCATCACTTGTCAGACTGTTTCAGTTTGGGAATTTATGGTTAACTCAATAATCTGTTTGTTTCTGTTCGTGTCTGAACAGCAATTTGTTACATTCGACATTTTCCACATTCTTCCCACGTGTGTGAGGGTCCCGAAAATAACTCCGAGGCCCCGAAGGATTCGGTTGAAATGAAGCAGCTGTCAATGGGACAAATTGGCGATCGGCAGTGGAGAAGACGGCGGTCCTTGCGTTTGTCCCGAACACACCACCCCCCAGTTCTAAATGTAACTTTGCTGACGGGCAGTCCGGCAAGTCGATGGTTCTGCTACGGTGGTCTGCTTTCAACGGTCCGAACGTCGACGACTCGACCCGAGAAAAGTGTTTCTCTTAGCAGACTTTTGTTGTCCGCTTCATGCTTCATCGATCATCAACCCCAGCGGCTAAATGGCGTAATATGCGATTTATCGCTGACATTGGATCAATTTGCTGAACGAAACCTTGAGAAATGCGGAACACGCCAAAATCTGAGATTCAAGTTTCGTTTATGTACATACATGTACGCGGGTGTTTAGGCCCAAACACATAGCAGGAAGTTGATTTGTTTTGGTATGTTAGGACATGTTTGAGTAGTATTACATCAAGTTTGCAGCTTCAAAATCCACAGGAAAACATTTTGAGAGCCAAAAACCCTCAACGTTTTCGGACTTGTTTCAGTTTTTGCCCCATAACTTGTACGAAGGTTGGATTTCTACGAAACGTCCCTCTTACCTTTGTTAAAGCAAATAGTATAAGCTACAATTTAAGCCCAACCCCAGTTCTGTAGGTCCAATAGTTCCCGAGACATTGGACTTCGAAAATTGGCCATTTCTTCAAAAAGTTCGAAATTAAAGTTAATCATCTCTTGGCTAGAATGTTTGTTTGAATACTCGTCCCACGAGGAAAGTCACAAGGAAAAACGTTCTAGAGGAGTTATCTAGCTTTAATTTTGGCAAAAAGCCAATCAGTGAGCCGGTCCAAGTACTGCTCTCCGATTGGCCTGGAAGGTAGATGACGTACATTGCTGACCTCTTCCCGCTCAATACGACTTCAACCCTCTCCAGAAAAATAAGTACTTCCTTAAAAATGATTTACCACTGTCTTAATTATTCTGAAGGTGTGTCCTTTTCAGGAAAAATCACTGTCCTTCTCTATTTTTAAACGCATTTTTCGATTTCTAAAAAATAAATGGAACTTGCTTTTGAGGCGACCTTCGTACTTACTTAAAATATTTTTCTAAAATTATAACATGTCTGGCTACCCCAGATACAACGAACTTTTTTCTATCCGAATTTCGAATTATCCGTCGCTGTAAATAGGTCACTCCGATTTGGGAGTCCATTGTCAGCATGCTACCTACTCCCTGTTGGGGTGTTTTCCCATAATTTCAGCGGAATTGTTGTCTAAATTTGTTTTTTTCCTTATCTACACGAGAGAGTGGAATATATTTGTCGTCAGAGATTGGTGAACTTTGCGTGGCTCACTGGTTTGCACGCCTCTCTCTCATCCTCTCGAACCTCCTTCACCGAGGAAGCTTTTACGTAATGCAGTTTGCCGCCTGCTCGAACTAAACGGATATTCGAGTGTGTGATTCATGGGTGCCCGTGACTGTGTGCGAAGAGCATGACCACAACCGACTGACGGACTGACTTACATCCCCCGGTGTCCTCTTACGCCTTCACGCTTCTCCGCGTCTCTACTCAAAGAGTCGTGTTTTGAATTCAAAGGGCTGTTCTGCTCAAGCAGCTGTTCTGCGTGCTGAAACACACAAATTATTCTTGTTTTTCAATAGGTTTCGGAGCTTCAATTATTGATATGTGATGAGATCCAGGCTTTGACTTGGATATATTAAAATGTATCAAAGTGGAGAAGGTTATCGACCGTATTCCGATACATATGTGGGATGTGGAGGATCTCGAGGTTCGGTCAGAATTAAAGACGTGTTTCCCAACGTTTCGACTATTTATTTAGTCATTTTCAAGGGCTGCAACAGAAAAGATAGCACAATCCGGACTTGATAAAACTATTAGCTTAATTTGTATGGATGGGTACATGTAGATAATATGCTAGGCGATTTTGTTTTGGTACTTACAGAGTGCAGGCTTCTTCCAAGTCGGCAAAATGCACCATTTACATAGCTCACTTAGGTCTACTATTACCAGAGCACATGTGCCACTGAATTCCACTACACAACTAAAGCGTACACGGATATTTGGAGGGTAACGATATATTTTGCCTAACGGTAGGTACATGAAACTGGCGGTGGTTGGGTAGAAAGGTACTGTTTGTAGATTTGCAGTTAGGTATACTAATTGACTAGTGACTGAGTGTTGGGGGGTGAACATTTACACTCGTTCTCCTAGGATTTTGGTTTATTATCTTCGATAATGAACCATTGGAATCGCCCAAAGAAAAAAAATTTTTAACCCCCCCTCAAAATTTGTTGGTTTACGTTTCAAGATACGTAGATTCAGAAAATCGAATAAAAAAAAATCCGTCCGTCCGCCGTACGCCGTCCGCCGTCCGAGGCACTTTGCCCAGTTAGCGTTGAGTTAAAATTACGAAATTTGGTTTCTGGGTTTGGACCAGCCCCACAATGATCCACGAAACTTTTCATAACCCTAGGTCAAGGGGAAGGGGTTCAAAACGAATTTTGAAATTTTGAAAATTCCATATCTCGAAAAATTCCCATCAAACGGTATGTTTTTTATTTCATATTTAGATAGAGTTTGTTCCGTAGAATTTTTTAAGACCATCCGCAGCTTTGTACGACCAGCCGTTCGTTCACAATGACGGCTCAAAGATTGTGCCTCACAACCCGATCGTGAATCAAACTGTTGAAATACAGGTCCATTTTCATACTAACAAGCTCTTTGGAACATCATATGGCTTAAGTGATGTCGAGTTTGTTGTTCTGAGGTGCGTTTCGTGCTACGGAAATGAAGGTAATTTCGAATGTTTGTTGGTAGGTACTTCTTTTATAGAAAAATTATTACCGACGTAGTATTAAAAACCCCAGAATTATATCGTATTAATTAATCATAATTAATAATAATTATTATTAATAATAAATACGAATTATCAATACCTAACAATAAATTATAATAATTTTCAGTAGGTACTTGATAAAATTGTTAATAATTAGTGATAATTGATAATAATAATTAATCTAACATTTAGGATCTAGACATTTAGACCTAGTGATCTAGACAGAAGGGTGATCTGTACAAAGAAGATAATGAACCGTTGTTTTCGTTTTCACGAAGTATTAGAGTCGACAATTGCTCTTCTTGAAGGTCCATTCGAACTCAAATGAAAACATCGAGTCGATATGAAGTCAACTTTTTTTCGTTTTCACGAAGTATTTGAGTCGACAATTGCTCTTCTTGAAGGTCCATTCGAACTCAAATGAACACCTCGAGTCGATATGAAGTCAACTTTTTAACGTTTTCACGAAGTATTTGAGTCGACTGTTGCTCTTCTTGAAGGTCCATTCGAACTCAAATGAACACCTCGAGTCGATATGAAGTCAACTTTTTTTCGTTTTCACGAAGTATTTGAGTCGACAATTGCTCTTCTTGAAGATCCATTCGAACTCAAATGAACACCTCGAGTCGATATGAAGTCAACTTTATTTCGTTTTCACGATGTATTCCAGTCGACAATTCCTCTTCTTGAAGGTCCATTCGAACTCAAATGAACACCTCGATTCGATATGAAGTCAACTTTTTTCCGTTTTCACGATGTATTTGAGTCGACAATTGCTCTTCTTGAAGGTCCATTCGAACTCAAATGAACACCTCGAGTCGATATGAAGTCAACTTTTTTTCGTTTTCACGAAGTATTTGAGTCGACAATTGCTCTTCTTGAAGGTCCATTCGAACTCAAACGAACACCTCGAGTCGATATGAAGTCAACTTTTTTTCGTTTTCACGAAGTATTTGAGTCGACAATTGCTCATCTTGAAGGTCCATTCGAACTCAAATGAACACCTCGAGTCGATATGAAGTAAACTTTTTTTCGTTTTCACGAAGTATTTGAGTCGACAATTGCTCTTCTTGAAGGTCCATTCGAACTCGAATGAACACCTCGAGTCAATATGAAGTCAACTTTTTTTCGTTTTCACGAAGTATTTGAGTCGACAATTGCTCTTCTTGAAGGTCCATTCGAGCTCAAATGAACACCTCGAGTCGATATGAAGTCAACTTTTTTTCGTTTTCACGATGTATTCGAGTCGACAATTGCTCTTCTTGAAGGTCCTTTCGAACTCAAATGAACACCTCGAGTCGATATGAAGTCAACTTTTTTTCGTTTTCACGAAGTATTTGAGTCGACAATTGCTCTTCTTGAAGGTCCATTCGAACTCAAATGAACACCTCGAGTCGATATGAAGTCAACTTTTTTTCGTTTTCACGAAGTATTCGAGTCGACAATTGCTCTTCTTGAAGGTCCATTCGAACTCAAATGAACACCTCGAGTCGATATGAAGTCAACTTTTTTTCGTTTTCACGAAGTATTTGAGTCGACAATTGCTCTTCTTGAAGGTCTATTCGAACTCAAATGAACACCTCGAGTCGATATGAAGTCAACTTTTTTTCGTTTTCACGAAGTATTTGAGTCGACAATTGCTCTTCTTGAAGGTCCATTCGAACTCAAATGAACACCTCGAGTCGATATGAAGTCAACTTTTTTTCGTTTTCACGAAGTATTCGAGTCGACAATTGCTCTTCTTGAAGGTCCATTCGAACTCAAATGAACACCTCGAGTCGATATGAAGTCAACTTTTTTTCGTTTTCACGAAGTATTTGAGTCGACAATTGCTCTTCTTGAAGGTCCATTCGAACTCAAATGAACACCTCGAGTCGATATGAAGTCAACTTTTTTTCGTTTTCACGAAGTATTCGAGTCGACAATTGCTCTTCTTGAAGGTCCATTCGAACTCAAATGAACACCTCGAGTCGATATGAAGTCAACTTTTTTTCGTTTTCACGAAGTATTTTAGTCGACAATTGCTCTTCTTGAAGGTCCATTCGAACTCAAATGAACACCTCGAGTCGATATGAAGTCAACTTTTTTTCGTTTTCACGAAGTATTTGAGTCGACAATTGCTCTTCTTGAAGGTCCATTCGAACTCAAATGAACACCTCGAGTCGATATGAAGTCAACTTTTTTTCGTTTTCACGAAGTATTCGAGTCGACAATTGCTCTTCTTGAAGGTCCATTCGAACTCAAATGAACACCTCGAGTCGATATGAAGTCAACTTTTTTTCGTTTTCACGAAGTATTCGAGTCGACAATTGCTCTTCTTGAAGGTCCATTCGAACTCAAATGAACACCTCGAGTCGATATGAAGTCAACTTTTTTTCGTTTTCACGAAGTATTTGAGTCGACAATTGCTCTTCTTGAAGGTCCATTCGAACTCAAATGAACACCTCGAGTCGATATGAAGTCAACTTTTTTTCGTTTTCACGAAGTATTCGAGTCGACAATTGCTCTTCTTGAAGGTCCATTCGAACTCAAATGAACACCTCGAGTCGATATGAAGTCAACTTTTTTTCGTTTTCACGAAGTATTTGAGTCGACAATTGCTCTTCTTGAAGATCCATTCGAACTCAAATGAACACCTCGAGTCGATATGAAGTCAACTTTATTTCGTTTTCACGATGTATTCCAGTCGACATTTCCTCTTCTTGAAGGTCCATTCGAACTCAAATGAACACCTCGATTCGATATGAAGTCAACTTTTTTCCGTTTTCACGATGTATTTGAGTCGACAATTGCTCTTCTTGAAGGTCCATTCGAACTCAAATGAACACCTCGAGTCGATATGAAGTCAACTTTTTTTCGTTTTCACGAAGTATTTGAGTCGACAATTGCTCTTCTTGAAGGTCCATTCGAACTCAAACGAACACCTCGAGTCGATATGAAGTAAACTTTTTTTCGTTTTCACGAAGTATTTGAGTCGACAATTGCTCTTCTTGAAGGTCCATTCGAACTCAAATGAACACCTCGAGTCGATATGAAGTCAACTTTTTTTCGTTTTCACGAAGTATTTGAGTCGACAATTGCTCTTCTTGAAGGTCCATTCGAACTCAAATGAACACCTCGAGTCGATATGAAGTCAACTTTTTTTCGTTTTCACGAAGTATTCGAGTCGACAATTGCTCTTCTTGAAGGTCCATTCGAACTCAAATGAACACCTCGAGTCGATATGAAGTCAACTTTTTTTCGTTTTCACGAAGTATTTGAGTCGACAATTGCTCTTCTTGAAGGTCCATTCGAACTCAAATGAACACCTCGAGTCGATATGAATTCAACTTTTTTTCGTTTTCACGAAGTATTCGAGTCGACAATTGCTCTTCTTGAAGGTCCATTCGAACTCAAATGAACACCTCGAGTCGATATGAAGTCAACTTTTTTTCGTTTTCACGAAGTATTTGAGTCGACAATTGCTCTTCTTGAAGGTCTATTCGAACTCAAATGAACACCTCGAGTCGATATGAAGTCAACTTTTTTTCGTTTTCACGAAGTATTTGAGTCGACAATTGCTCTTCTTGAAGGTCCATTCGAACTCAAATGAACACCTCGAGTCGATATGAAGTCAACTTTTTTTCGTTTTCACGAAGTATTCGAGTCGACAATTGCTCTTCTTGAAGGTCCATTCGAACTCAAATGAACACCTCGAGTCGATATGAAGTCAACTTTTTTTCGTTTTCACGAAGTATTTGAGTCGACAATTGCTCTTCTTGAAGGTCCATTCGAACTCAAATGAACACCTCGAGTCGATATGAAGTCAACTTTTTTTCGTTTTCACGAAGTATTCGAGTCGACAATTGCTCTTCTTGAAGGTCCATTCGAACTCAAATGAACACCTCGAGTCGATATGAAGTCAACTTTTTTTCGTTTTCACGAAGTATTTTAGTCGACAATTGCTCTTCTTGAAGGTCCATTCGAACTCAAATGAACACCTCGAGTCGATATGAAGTCAACTTTTTTTCGTTTTCACGAAGTATTTGAGTCGACAATTGCTCTTCTTGAAGGTCCATTCGAACTCAAATGAACACCTCGAGTCGATATGAAGTCAACTTTTTTTCGTTTTCACGAAGTATTCGAGTCGACAATTGCTCTTCTTGAAGGTCCATTCGAACTCAAATGAACACCTCGAGTCGATATGAAGTCAACTTTTTTTCGTTTTCACGAAGTATTCGAGTCGACAATTGCTCTTCTTGAAGGTCCATTCGAACTCAAATGAACACCTCGAGTCGATATGAAGTCAACTTTTTTTCGTTTTCACGAAGTATTTGAGTCGACAATTGCTCTTCTTGAAGGTCCATTCGAACTCAAATGAACACCTCGAGTCGATATGAAGTCAACTTTTTTTCGTTTTCGCGAAGTATTCGAGTCGACAATTGCTCTTCTTGAAGGTCCATTCGAACTCAAATGAACACCTCGAGTCGATATGAAGTCAACTTTTTTTCGTTTTCACGAAGTATTTGAGTCGACAATTGCTCTTCTTGAAGATCCATTCGAACTCAAATGAACACCTCGAGTCGATATGAAGTCAACTTTATTTCGTTTTCACGATGTATTCCAGTCGACATTTCCTCTTCTTGAAGGTCCATTCGAACTCAAATGAACACCTCGATTCGATATGAAGTCAACTTTTTTCCGTTTTCACGATGTATTTGAGTCGACAATTGCTCTTCTTGAAGGTCCATTCGAACTCAAATGAACACCTCGAGTCGATATGAAGTCAACTTTTTTTCGTTTTCACGAAGTATTTGAGTCGACAATTGCTCTTCTTGAAGGTCCATTCGAACTCAAACGAACACCTCGAGTCGATATGAAGTAAACTTTTTTTCGTTTTCACGAAGTATTTGAGTCGACAATTGCTCTTCTTGAAGGTCCATTCGAACTCAAATGAACACCTCGAGTCGATATGAAGTCAATTTTTTTTCGTTTTCACGAAGTATTTGAGTCGACAATTGCTCTTCTTGAAGGTCCATTCGAACTCAAATGAACACCTCGAGTCGATATGAAGTCAACTTTTTTTCGTTTTCACGAAGTATTCGAGTCGACAATTGCTCTTCTTGAAGGTCCATTCGAACTCAAATGAACACCTCGAGTCGATATGAAGTCAAGTTTTTTTCGTTTTCACGAAGTATTTGAGTCGACAATTGCTCTTCTTGAAGGTCCATTCGAACTCAAATGAACACCTCGAGTCGATATGAATTCAACTTTTTTTCGTTTTCACGAAGTATTCGAGTCGACAATTGCTCTTCTTGAAGGTCCATTCGAACTCAAATGAACACCTCGAGTCGATATGAAGTCAACTTTTTTTCGTTTTCACGAAGTATTTGAGTCGACAATTGCTCTTCTTGAAGGTCCATTCGAACTCAAATGAACACCTCGAGTCGATATGAAGTCAACTTTTTTTCGTTTTCACGAAGTATTTTAGTCGACAATTGCTCTTCTTGAAGGTCCATTCGAACTAAAATGAACACCTCGAGTCGATATGAAGTCAACTTTTTTTCGTTTTCACGAAGTATTTGAGTCGACAATTGCTCTTCTTGAAGGTCCATTCGAACTCAAATGAACACCTCGAGTCGATATGAAGTCAACTTTTTTTCGTTTTCACGAAGTATTCGAGTCGACAATTGCTCTTCTTGAAGGTCCATTCGAACTCAAATGAACACCTCGAGTCGATATGAAGTCAACTTTTTTTCGTTTTCACGAAGTATTCGAGTCGACAATTGCTCTTCTTGAAGGTCCATTCGAACTCAAATGAACACCTCGAGTCGATATGAAGTCAACTTTTTTTCGTTTTCACGAAGTATTTGAGTCGACAATTGCTCTTCTTGAAGGTCCATTCGAACTCAAATGAACACCTCGAGTCGATATGAAGTCAACTTTTTTTCGTTTTCACGAAGTATTCGAGTCGACAATTGCTCTTCTTGAAGGTCCATTCGAACTCAAATGAACACCTCGAGTCGATATGAAGTCAACTTTTTTTCGTTTTCACGAAGTATTTGAGTCGACAATTGCTCTTTTTGAAGGTCCATTCGAACTCAAATGAACACCTCGAGTCGATATGAAGTCAACTTTTTTTCGTTTTCACGAAGTATTCGAGTCGACAATTGCTCTTCTTGAAGGTCCATTCGAACTCAAATGAACACCTCGAGTCGATATGAAGTCAACTTTTTTTCGTTTTCACGAAGTATTTGAGTCGACAATTGCTCTTCTTGAAGGTACATTCGAACTCAAATGAACACCTCGAGTCGATATGAAGTCAACTTTTTTTCGTTTTCACGAAGTATTCGAGTCGACTATTGCTCTTCTTGAAGGTCCATTCGAACTCAAATGAACACCTCGAGTCGATATGAAGTCAACTTTTTTTCGTTTTCACGAAGTATTTGAGTCGACAATTGCTCTTCTTGAAGGGCCATTCGAACTCAAATGAACACCTCGAGTCGATATGAAGTCAACTTTTTTTCGTTTTCACGAAGTATTCGAGTCGACAATTGCTCTTCTTGAAGGTCCATTCGAACTCAAATGAACACCTCGAGTCGATATGAAGTCAACTTTTTTTCGTTTTCACGAAGTATTCGAGTCGACAATTGCTCTTCTTGAAGGTCCATTCGAACTCAAATGAACACCTCGAGTCGATATGAAGTCAACTTTTTTTCGTTTTCACGAAGTATTTGAGTCGACAATTGCTCTTCTTGAAGGTCCATTCGAACTCAAATGAACACCTCGAGTCGATATGAAGTCAACTTTTTTTCGTTTTCACGAAGTATTTTAGTCGACAATTGCTCTTCTTGAAGGTCCATTCGAACTCAAATGAACACCTCGAGTCGATATGAAGTCAACTTTTTTTCGTTTTCACGAAGTATTTGAGTCGACAATTGCTCTTCTTGAAGGTCCATTCGAACTCAAATGAACACCTCGAGTCGATATGAAGTCAACTTTTTTTCGTTTTCACGAAGTATTTGAGTCGACAATTGCTCTTCTTGAAGGTCCATTCGAACTCAAATGAACACCTCGAGTCGATATGAAGTCAACTTTTTTTCGTTTTCACGAAGTATTTGAGTCGACAATTGCTCTTCTTGAAGATCCATTCGAACTCAAATGAACACCTCGAGTCGATATGAAGTCAACTTTATTTCGTTTTCACGATGTATTCCAGTCGACAATTCCTCTTCTTGAAGGTCCATTCGAACTCAAATGAACACCTCGATTCGATATGAAGTCAACTTTTTTCCGTTTTCACGATGTATTTGAGTCGACAATTGCTCTTCTTGAAGGTCCATTCGAACTCAAATGAACACCTCGAGTCGATATGAAGTCAACTTTTTTTCGTTTTCACGAAGTATTTGAGTCGACAATTGCTCTTCTTGAAGGTCCATTCGAACTCAAACGAACACCTCGAGTCGATATGAAGTAAACTTTTTTTCGTTTTCACGAAGTATTTGAGTCGACAATTGCTCTTCTTGAAGGTCCATTCGAACTCAAATGAACACCTCGAGTCGATATGAAGTCAACTTTTTTTCGTTTTCACGAAGTATTCGAGTCGACAATTGCTCTTCTTGAAGGTCCATTCGAACTCAAATGAACACCTCGAGTCGATATGAAGTCAACTTTTTTTCGTTTTCACGAAGTATTTGAGTCGACAATTGCTCTTCTTGAAGGTCTATTCGAACTCAAATGAACACCTCGAGTCGATATGAAGTCAACTTTTTTTCGTTTTCACGAAGTATTTGAGTCGACAATTGCTCTTCTTGAAGGTCCATTCGAACTCAAATGAACACCTCGAGTCGATATGAAGTCAACTTTTTTTCGTTTTCACGAAGTATTCGAGTCGACAATTGCTCTTCTTGAAGGTCCATTCGAACTCAAATGAACACCTCGAGTCGATATGAAGTCAACTTTTTTTCGTTTTCACGAAGTATTTGAGTCGACAATTGCTCTTCTTGAAGGTCCATTCGAACTCAAATGAACACCTCGAGTCGATATGAAGTCAACTTTTTTTCGTTTTCACGAAGTATTCGAGTCGACAATTGCTCTTCTTGAAGGTCCATTCGAACTCAAATGAACACCTCGAGTCGATATGAAGTCAACTTTTTTTCGTTTTCACGAAGTATTTGAGTCGACAATTGCTCTTCTTGAAGGTCCATTCGAACTCAAATGAACACCTCGAGTCGATATGAAGTCAACTTTTTTTCGTTTTCACGAAGTATTCGAGTCGACAATTGCTCTTCTTGAAGGTCCATTCGAACTCAAATGAACACCTCGAGTCGATATGAAGTCAACTTTTTTTCGTTTTCACGAAGTATTTGAGTCGACAATTGCTCTTCTTGAAGGTCCATTCGAACTCAAATGAACACCTCGAGTCGATATGAATTCAACTTTTTTTCGTTTTCACGAAGTATTCGAGTCGACAATTGCTCTTCTTGAAGGTCCATTCGAACTCAAATGAACACCTCGAGTCGATATGAAGTCAACTTTTTTTCGTTTTCACGAAGTATTTGAGTCGACAATTGCTCTTCTTGAAGGTCCATTCGAACTCAAATGAACACCTCGAGTCGATATGAAGTCAACTTTTTTTCGTTTTCACGAAGTATTTTAGTCGACAATTGCTCTTCTTGAAGGTCCATTCGAACTAAAATGAACACCTCGAGTCGATATGAAGTCAACTTTTTTTCGTTTTCACGAAGTATTTGAGTCGACAATTGCTCTTCTTGAAGGTCCATTCGAACTCAAATGAACACCTCGAGTCGATATGAAGTCAACTTTTTTTCGTTTTCACGAAGTATTCGAGTCGACAATTGCTCTTCTTGAAGGTCCATTCGAACTCAAATGAACACCTCGAGTCGATATGAAGTCAACTTTTTTTCGTTTTCACGAAGTATTCGAGTCGACAATTGCTCTTCTTGAAGGTCCATTCGAACTCAAATGAACACCTCGAGTCGATATGAAGTCAACTTTTTTTCGTTTTCACGAAGTATTTGAGTCGACAATTGCTCTTCTTGAAGGTCCATTCGAACTCAAATGAACACCTCGAGTCGATATGAAGTCAACTTTTTTTCGTTTTCACGAAGTATTCGAGTCGACAATTGCTCTTCTTGAAGGTCCATTCGAACTCAAATGAACACCTCGAGTCGATATGAAGTCAACTTTTTTTCGTTTTCACGAAGTATTTGAGTCGACAATTGCTCTTCTTGAAGGTCCATTCGAACTCAAATGAACACCTCGAGTCGATATGAAGTCAACTTTTTTTCGTTTTCACGAAGTATTCGAGTCGACAATTGCTCTTCTTGAAGGTCCATTCGAACTCAAATGAACACCTCGAGTCGATATGAAGTCAACTTTTTTTCGTTTTCACGAAGTATTTGAGTCGACAATTGCTCTTCTTGAAGGTACATTCGAACTCAAATGAACACCTCGAGTCGATATGAAGTCAACTTTTTTTCGTTTTCACGAAGTATTCGAGTCGACAATTGCTCTTCTTGAAGGTCCATTCGAACTCAAATGAACACCTCGAGTCGATATGAAGTCAACTTTTTTTCGTTTTCACGAAGTATTTGAGTCGACAATTGCTCTTCTTGAAGGGCCATTCGAACTCAAATGAACACCTCGAGTCGATATGAAGTCAACTTTTTTTCGTTTTCACGAAGTATTCGAGTCGACAATTGCTCTTCTTGAAGGTCCATTCGAACTCAAATGAACACCTCGAGTCGATATGAAGTCAACTTTTTTTCGTTTTCACGAAGTATTTGAGTCGACAATTGCTCTTCTTGAAGGTCCATTCGAACTCAAATGAACACCTCGAGTCGATATGAAGTCAACTTTTTTTCGTTTTCACGAAGTATTCGAGTCGACAATTGCTCTTCTTGAAGGTCCATTCGAACTCAAATGAACACCTCGAGTCGATATGAAGTCAACTTTTTTTCGTTTTCACGAAGTATTTGAGTCGACAATTGCTCTTCTTGAAGGTCCATTCGAACTCAAATGAACACCTCGAGTCGATATGAAGTCAACTTTTTTTCGTTTTCACGAAGTATTTTAGTCGACAATTGCTCTTCTTGAAGGTCCATTCGAACTCAAATGAACACCTCGAGTCGATATGAAGTCAACTTTTTTTCGTTTTCACGAAGTATTTGAGTCGACAATTGCTCTTCTTGAAGGTCCATTCGAACTCAAATGAACACCTCGAGTCGATATGAAGTCAACTTTTTTTCGTTTTCACGAAGTATTTGAGTCGACAATTGCTCTTCTTGAAGGTCCATTCGAACTCAAATGAACACCTCGAGTCGATATGAAGTCGACTTTTTTTCGTTTTCACGAAGTATTTGAGTCGACAATTGCTCTTCTTGAAGGTCCATTCGAACTCAAATAAACACCTCGAGTCGATATGTCCGCGCCACTTTGGCCACTTTGCCCAGTTAGCGTTGAGTTAAAATTACGAAATTTTTTTTATGGGTTTCGACCAACCCCACAATGGTCCTCGAAACTTTTCATAACCCTAGGTCAAGGGGAAGGGGTTCAAAACGAATTTTGAAATTTTGAAAATTTCATATCTCGAAAAATTCATATAGAACGGTATGTTTTTTATTTCATTTTTCGATAGAGTTTGTTCCGTAGAATGTTTTAGGACCATCCGCAGCTTTGTACGACCAGCCGTTCGTTCACAATGACGGCTCAAAGATTGTGTCTCACAACCCGATTGTAAATCAAACTGTTGAAATACAGGTCCATTTTCATACTAACAAGCTCTTTGGAACATCATATGGCTTAAGTGATGTCGAGTTTGTTGTTCTGAGGTGCGTTTCGTGCTACGGAAATGAAGGTAATTTCGAATGTTTGTTGGTAGGCAATTCTTTTATAGAAACTTTATTACCGACGTAGTATTAAAAACCCCAGAATTATATCGTATTAATTAATCATAATTAATAATAATTATTATTAATTAAAAATACAAATTATTAATACCTAACAATAAATTATAATAATTTTCACTAGGTAAAATTGATAAAATTGACTTGATAAAATTGTTAATAATTAGTGATAATTGATAATAATAATTAATATAACATTTAGGATCTAGACATTTAGACCTAGTGATCTAGACAGAAGGGTGATCTGTACAAAGAAGATAATGAACCGTTGTGTCAAGAATTTGCAGAGTTTTCTTAAAACTAGTCAATGGCGTTACTGTATACTTTGCTCAAATTCTTTACATCTGATCTCTTATTAACTACTGATTCTTTGTTTCGTTCTATCAATATCATCTCCCTGATCTCCCTCTCATTCAAATTCATTGCTTTCATATCCAACTATTTTCGTGTCATCAAATGTGAAATTGTGGCCTACTCTCCTAGCATGGGTTCTTAAAGCTGTATTTGGGTGTTTCTTGAAAGTATGTAGACTATTTTTGTGAGCATTCAGTCTTAACTTAAGATATGTAAACTAAAATATGTAGGTACTAAAATGTATATGCAGATATTTACTATACCTATGTAGATTAGTACACTTAAGATAAGTACTATATGGAGATTAGTACACTTAAGATATGTACTAAAATGTATCGATATAATTCTGGGGTTTTTAATTCCACCTACCGACGTCGGCAATAATTTTTCTATAAAATAAGTACTTATGACAGATTCCGTATCATATCCATGATATGGATATCCTGTGTTCGCTCGCCCGGTGGAAACGCACCTTTAAGGCGTGGGGTCTATCTGTGAAAATGTAACACGAAAAGAGTGCAACGTTGCTATTTCTGTCGATTTTCACGTACAACCTACCCGTTGGTAGGGAAATGTAACTTCCGCAATTTTCATCGCGCAGAAATCATTCGCCACTCTTTGGAAAGCTCTTGATTTATAAATGTGAAAAATCTCAAGCTATCTCAACACATCTCAAGCTACGAATTTCCCCCTCCTTACACACCTGACTGTAGTATACGTTCCTAAACTAATTTGATCGGACTATTAACATAATTTTCGTTTGGCAGAAACTTGAATGCATAGGTAACATTAACTTGAGTGCATTAAGTAACGATTTCCAAAACGATCGAATGACTTTCTATTGATTTTCACTTACAACCAATGCATTACTAGCGAATAGTACCTCCTTAGTTTTCATAGCAGGAAAATCGTTCGCCACTTTTTTGCGTGCTCTAATTATATCACAACATCTCATGATCCCTTAACCATTGTTGCATCAAGGAAAGCTGATTTATTATGCTAAGCTATAAACTAATATTGCTAAGTAACCATAATGAACTAATAATGTGAAAAGAAGGCACTACATGGTAGGTATACTATTGATTAGTAGGTGCTTGTGAGCAGTAAGTAGGCACTTGTAAGCAGACATATCCATGCTCTATTGTTTTTCCCATCAAAGGAAAAATTTAAATTTGTGGATAAGGATCCTTTCTGGGGATTTGTTGAAGTTGGACGATTTATGATACCTACTGAATACAGTCGAACTTGAATCCTGAAGAACCCTCGAAGGATCAAAGAAATACTTAGCCGTACTGCATACTGTTGAAGTTACGCCAAACGTAATTCAAGTAATCAGATTTCTTTTTGAAACTCAACTGTTCCAGATTGGGAATACCTATCGTACCCTTCCACGAATCCATTGTACGAGTATTTTACTGTAGTTTCTGGTTGTATTTCATTCATTAAGATCCCCAGATCTGGATCTATTCGGTTTATCTGAATTTATCACGGTCCACTTGTGGAGGTTCGGATATTGATTTCTCCAGAACCTAAAAGACCACTGGTGCATAGGATTCCCCTTGCCGGGGACCGGCTATGACAAAAATGGTTATTAGAACAAATTTCAACAAGGAATTTTCATCAAAAATATAATACTCGTAACTTTTACGAGAATTTAGTGCGGTTTACCATTTCATTCACAGTTTTAGCGAATTTTCGAGGACGTTTGAAGGGAGGAAAAATTATCCATAAGTTCCAAAAATGAAACAGTCTGACAAGTGACACCTCATTTTAAAGGGTTTCTTTACGCTGAAAACGACAGTGAAATCAGAATTGGGGTATCTAATTCCTTTCTCAAACTAGAGCACTTTGAAGACGAAGAAACATGGTTGTTACTTGAGATGTTCTTCATGGTTCATGACATTGTGGTCTAATCGGATAACGGAATGAGATATCGCAATTCTGACATCACCATCGTGTTGGACATTGTAAAATCTATACGCTGATGGTGAGGGGGGGGGGTTAGGGGGTAGTTTCGGGGGGGGGGGATTACTCATAAATTCCCAAAAATGAAACAGTCTGACAAGTGACACCTCATTTTGAAGGTTTTTTGAAAAATCTATAAACTGAGGTGTTACCTACTCGGCGAAATTTGTTATAAAACCAATTTCTTCGAAAATTTCACTCTATAGCCGTGCTGCATGACAGTGGAGTTTTTTCATTGTTGAACCGTAACGAAATTTTGAAGGAGTCTAGAAATACTTAGTTCGGTTAGAAATAGTTCGACTTAAATAATCGCTCGCCTTCTTGTACCAAAAGTTGAGTTTCGTTGGTTTGTTGTAGTTCGCCCAAACTCTCGGTCGACAAAGGCCCCGGCGAAGGATGCAAGTAAACCGTTTTTTGTATTCAAGATTACTGCCCCTGATAGAACTAGCTCCGTCCTAGAAGGGGCGTCCAGGGGTCCCACGATCTGCCCATCAAAATGGAAAGACCGACACAGCCGGTGAACTCGTCCGGCGATTACCCCAGTTTAGTGGTGAAAAACGGTAACGACGAAATGAAACGTTGATCATTCCTGCAGGAAGTGATGGTTAATAGCGGCGTGTCCAAGACATTCCTTAAGTAACTGATGGTTTAATGATACGGTATAGTTTAATGCAAATGCTCTAATAATGTAGTGCCAATTCAGATGAGAGTGATTGGCCTGTGTAGGTCACTTGAAAGATGGAGGTCGGAAGAAAGTCTCTAATACCAGGTCCACGCTTCTTTATAGACTCAAACAAATAAGGATCATACCGCTTGGAAGAATCCTCAGTCACTGATGTTGTGATCAATGTGAGAAGTATTGGGTGGAGTTCACTAGTACGTGGAATTATACATTTTCAACGTCGGATTTTTCATCATATGCAACACTCTCCTGTAAATGTTCCACGCGTCCATCCCTGATGAGCTTCATCTATATTTGAACTCAGCACTCGAACATCAGTAAACTGATGTAAACAGCTGACCCTGGGCCTATTCTGCTTAAAATGTAATTCTTAAGGAGGCTACTACATGCCAAACTACAGCTTCATAGTGTGAATAGCATAGAAATGAGCTTTATGAGGCACTCAGCTGATCCTGGGCCTATTCTGCTTAAAATGTAATTCTTAAGGAGGCTACATGCCAAACTACAGCTTCATAGTGTGAATAGCATAGAAATGAGCTTTATGAGGCACTCAGCTGATCCTGGGCCTATTCTGCTTAAAGTGTAATTCTTAAGGAAGCTACATGCCAAATTATAGCTTCCAATACTATGATTATAGAATTGTAGCCTCCTCAGGACATTAACTTAAGCTGCCCAGACCTCAGATCAGCTGAGTGGTCCTACAGGTAATCACTGAATGAAGAATATGTTATGGTGCCGATTCGCTACACAGTCTGGTATTGACAGAAGGGTGATCTGCACAAGGAAGATAATAACCCTTTTTTTTTTTTTTTTTCATATTGGACTTACAAATCATACAAAATTTGTCAATTTGACATACATTTAATGTCAAATACTCTGTCTTGACACAACGGTTTACTATCTTCTTCATGCAGATCACCCTTCTGCCTGGATCACTAAATAGTAGATTAATTATTATTATGAATTATTATGAAGTAGTAAACAATTATTATTATTTATAATTAGTAATTATTAATCATTGTGACTAATTATTATTAATTAACCTAACACGATATCGGATCGAGTTGAGTAGTAATTCACAAGTTATCTTCTACTAAATAAATTGTAATTGTGGGCGCTTTTGGGTGTGGGTGGGAAAGAGGAGAGCGGGGGGGTCGGTGGGGGTGACGGTGGTGGAGGTCGGCGGTTTGAGGACGGCGGTTTGAGGACGGTGGTTTGAGGACGGCGGTTTGAGGACGGTGGTGGAGGAGCGGGCAATTGGCGGTGACGTGTGGAATGGAGGCCCGAGTATTAATGCATTACAACAATAAGGAGGAGAGCGGGGGAGGACGAGGGAAAAAGGGGGCGGGAGTATTGAAGTGAAATTGCGCTAAATATTCCGTATTGCCTGAAAACAATAATAACACATGCCCAGTGTTTTCGTCGTTTTCGACTCGTGCAGTCATGTAATTTTGAATCGACTCTACGACGGTATTGAAAGTATAATGAAACACAATAGAAACGAGTTACGAAAACACAATGACACTACGTATGACCTGCTTTAGATCGAGAGCACCTTGTACGTTAGGGATTCAACTGTCGACCTACATCCGGACATTCCAGTAGTTGAAGATGCTATCACACTTCTGTAACCTTCACTAACGGAGCTGTGTAGGCCACGAAAATCCAACCACGTAAAATATTGACGGAAATCTCCATTCACGGCTTCAAGTCAAGTCACATGGATGGAGACGGACGGATCGAATTTTCCATTAGTTAACGTTCTATTTCGGGCTACAGAGAGAGAAAGAGAAGAGAGAGAAAACATGATTTTATTTATGAATTAAATAAATTACAACGTGTAAAGATGTAGCAATGTAATTTCTCTGCTTACATTAGGTCCAAAACATCAACAATGACTCAAAACATATAAACATAAATCATCAATCAGACCCTATTCAAGTATTACTCTGAACCTCAAATCCCAGGCTACCTTGCAAAATTGAATCATACATACATTTCCAACCCTAAACATATCCATATAAACATCCCAACCTATTTCTGCCGCACCCAAAAAACGCAGCCTCACAGCCCGAACAATATTTACATAATATATATAATTTTTATAAATATATATAATATTTACATAATTTACATAATATATAATAATATTATATAAAATTATATGCATTCTCAACTTCCCCAGCACTACAGATAAACACGCCTGATTGGCGGAATCGTACGGTCGGATAAGTCACCCCTAATCTTGAACATCCATTTACTGAACTGAAAATCCATAAATCTTACTTTATTTATTTGGAGGGTTTTAGGAGGTTTGTTTTAAGAAAAGGGGGGAATTCGTTCCGAGCTTTCGGCTTTTAAGCCATCTTCAGGGGTTTGGTAGGTATTTTCTCCTCGACCTCGAAACGGCTTCCACATGCTTGTTATGGTCAGTTTTGCCGCTGCCATTTTCTCCTAGAAATGAGGAACAAACGTCAGTGTAGGTGTCAAAAACACCCCCAGATAATCTAAAGCGATTGATAACTTCAATCTCCTGGCGCCCAAAAAACCATTTTTCCCTTGCACTGGGTCTCCTACAATTTAAATGCCATTATCTTAGATTTAAGTAGCTCAATTGAGTCCCAAGTTTCACACTACAAACTCATAACATAATTTTTGGAGGGCATATGAGCGAATGGTGTACCTATTATTATTGAAATCGTAACAATCGTTACATTCGAAGTATTTCAAATCTAAGCGCCTAATATTCAATTTATTAATCAAGTAAATTGTTCTGATGAGAGGTAGAATAGAACGGATTTAGCTGACTGGCACTCAGGAGTCAACCTCATTCCTTCATTCCTCGTTTTAATGACAATTTAATAACATGTTTGTCGGCGAGTCCACTGACGCCTCTTGATTTTCCTCTGAGGTATAAATAGGTTGTTGATATTAAACCTTAATGCTGACTGCCATTTTCTTGGATGGCACACCCCGTTTTTTAGGTGCGGAGGCAATCTTTGGTACAAATATTGAGGGCAATATATAATAACTAGAGGGCGGATTCTTATGCACTTAAAAAAAAAAAACCGTTTTATGTCATAAAATATGCGGCAAAAATATCCTAAATATGTGCTTAAATGTGCACTAACAAAATCAGAATTAGCCTTTTTTATCCATCTTTCATTGGTGACAAATAAAAAATGCAAACCAGAACCAATGAATAAATGAGTATTTTATTCATTTCACTCGAAATATTCATTAAAAAATTGACATGTACTCTCTCTAAGTCGTTTATTCACGTTTCGCAGAATGATAGAAAAACACTAGAAAAGCACTCAAGTAATTTTGAGACGAATAAATGACTAATCTTTTGATAGAATACATTTCTCGGTCCACTTCTCTTGCAATCCTTCCTCAGCAGCAATACTGTCTTTGAGCTGCCATCAGTTTCGAGAAAATTTATCTTCTCAATTTTCTATTTCCAATTTCGCTCTCTTGGCCCCAGGTAGGTTGGTTGGTGTGATGATGATGGCGAGTAGTACCTAATGAAAGTTATGGCGATTGAGAATTCAAGGTTTGATTTGATAATGAAAAGTCATATCAAGCTTATCAGATCAGTGAACACAGCTGTTGCGTGCCTCCTCTTTCCCGCATCTACATAGTGAGGTAGATACTAGTAGCTTGTGAGTTAGGTCGCTACTTACACCGCTCCTTCATTCTCTTAAGAAAACAATTCTGGAGGAAAATTGAACTTTTCGGTTGATTTTAAATAAGCCGTGCTGCATATTTTTCCTCAAAACGAATAGGCTGGCCATATAGGTAGGCAACATATGCAATTGAAAGCATTTATCTAGTTGAAGAAGAAAAAAATCTAGTGGATATGCCAATAGCGAATATTTTATGCGCGAACCTTCAAAATGTGCAATTTTATGCAAAATAACATTAGTGTTTTTGGAAACAGACGTGAAACGGACAGATCACTGGGTATTTCTTCGAAATTCGGCGAGGGAGAAAATGTACATTTCTACACAAATCAGCCCTCTAATAATAACATTTGAAGGTCCCGTCCCAAAGCCTCGAATTGATTTTTGGTATTTATTCATCTTACAGGCATCATTTCCGAGAATTACTGCCTATCGTACATTCTTGAGCTGAGTGAAGTGGATTCTCTTGGGAGTGTATGATTCATTGTAATGTCACCACGATAATGTTCTTCTAATAAACTTCAACCAGCTCTATGTGATAAGTTTGATGCTTTCAAGTTCTTGGTGTGTTTATTAGGTCATTTCTCCCCTGCTCCTCAGCCCTTGTGTTGTTTTATTGGAATTTTATTGGTCGTTCACTTTCTCTCTTCCTAATTTCCATCTCAACTTGGTACTTGGAATTTCTGAAACATGATGTAATCCTATAAAATACCAACTAGATTACCCTCTTATTTACACATCATTGTCGAAGATTACCTATTGTAAGTGCTCTGTGACTCATTAACGATGAGAAGTTGTTGTTATAGCCAACTATTGACACCAGTTCTTGACAGCTAGTTCAAGTCGACGAATGAGAATCCGTTTTGGTTGACCCTGTTCGGTTTAAATCTCAAGGAAGTCATCAACTTCTTGAAACCTCTCCGCTCTGGTTCTGACTCGTGTTATCGTTCGTCGGTGAAGTGGGCGCCCTGTCGAAGTTTTCACTGTGCCTTGATATGAGCCAAAGTTCTCTAGAAACAAGGGGCTTTTTGATGCTGTACATTTGCGAATTTTCGAAGAAAAGGAAGCTATTGTTCTCGGTCCTAAACTTTTAAAACTCGAATTAGCCAAAGATTTTCATACCAAAATCCGTTTCAGACCACCCTGAATTCACTGCCAAAAGACACAACAAATCATACGTATATATGTAAAAAGTTCAAATTTGCACAAAAATGTCACGTGGTGGGAACTTGCTGTTAACTAGAAGTGGGTAGTACGAGTAATAGATTTGGTTTTGACAAGGACCGTCTGGTCACCTACTGATCGAACACTAATATTTCAGCTCACTACTCCAATCATGGGGACTAACAAAAAGTGTGAGTCCCCATGATTGGAGTAGTGAGCATATTTAAATATTAAATACGAGCATACCTATTTAATATGCTCGTATTGTACTCAGAAAACAGTGATCTGGACAGAAGGGTGATCTGCTCAGAAAATTATGCACCTTTGAACAATCCACCAATTTTGAAAGGGGCTTACAAAAAAATTGCTTCGTGGTCGATTCCAATGGTAATCCAATCAGTTCGGTGTGTCTTTTTTTCAACTGGTATCATTTTTAAGGACCCAAACTAAAGGGATGTCGGTAGGAACGAGTTTGCGTGCTTACGAGCACTAACCGGAAGTTATCGACCTTGAACCCTGTTCCGGACCTGTTGAACGTCAATAAACTTGGCTCGGTTGCTCATTTCCGGTTGCTCACCGAATGGGCCGTTAAGTGGTTTTCATCCAGATGACTATCAATTCGGGTTTTCAGCTTTATCGGCTTCGCTTAACCCCTTCGATTTGGGTGTAAACGTCTTTGGATGAGCATCTCAATAAAAGTCTCGCCGTCAGGGCACTGGGTATTAAGACATTATCATCTAGTAGCCGAGAGAGTACTTTATAGCGGCTTTGTAGAAACTTGGCAGTAAGGCAACCCGAGGGTCTTAAAAACGTAGAGCAAATTAGGGTGTTCAAAAATGTCTGAACTTTTGGGAGGTGGTAGAGAAGAGCTTCTTCATCTGTGTAGTCCAGTGGAATCGACCAAAAAACTTGTAAAAACAATTAAAAAGCTCCCCCTCAAAATTGGTGGGTTTCCGTTTTACCCGAAGTATGAATTAAAAAAAGAAAATAAACTGCAAAGGCTTATTCACCTATTTACAATTCTTGTTACTGGATAGATAGATAGATTTTTATTGTGCTTAAAGGGAGACATTCGCGGGCATTGAATGAGGGCGAAGCCAACCTCAATCCTTGCTACTATGTTTACATACCAAATTTTGGTAATTCTGATGTTCGTGGATGTCACTCCTTTGGAAACCTGGAGAACGGTAAACTCTTGATGTTCTTGTAAATGCCAACATCCCTAGTTTAATAATTGCGCTTATTTCATTATTTGGAATACAGGAATACAGTGCAACTGAAAGTTTACGTCTTGTACTCCTTTACGCCAAACTGTGGATTTTTCCAGGATAACCATCAAACAGCAATGCAGATTGTGCGCGTTCTTTCTCCTGTTTCGTACTAGTAGTCACCGAGCAGATATCTGCTGTATTAACTTATAGCTTACACCCAGTACAGAGAGCTGGAACTGGATGTAAGAGTGGCCAGTTTCTTCAACCAGGTTGACATACCCGGTGGCTGTTCAGACTGAGGACCGAAGCCATAACTTTGAATAGCAAACCATACGGATTGAGCACAAGGGAGGACTGCTCTCTTTGCAACTTGCGTGCTCGTGAAGATGTATTTCACTTTTTGTGCATCTGCCCAGAGAGTTCCAGGTTCAAGCCTTCGAACATCCCATACTCACTCGTGAGGAAGCTCTGCATATCTTAAATAGCGGGATAGGCCCAAGCTGATTCAATACTACCGCTTTGCATGGAGACACAGGTCATTTCTTGTTCAGCAGTTTAATTTCTAAATCTGGGCCAGAAGAGTCTCTTTGTTTTTTCTTGTTTGATCTTTGGTTTTGAAGTATTTATTTTCCTAAAACTATTACCTAATAATTAATAATTCATACGGTCAAACTCGGGTGGGTGGCTGCATTCAGCCATGCTGTATTGTTTATGGACATTGTTATGGAAATTTATGCAAGATGCAAATAATGAACATATTTCTATTCTATCTCATAGCTCAGGGCAGTCATACCGAGCGGCAGAAGAAGGATCAGCAGAAGATAGTTCCGTGTTTCGCGAAAATGGCTGCTTACGCCCGCAAGGCTGACGTTATGTCGTGGCTGCTCGAAAATCTCCACTCAGGAAATGATGCATGATTGCAATTCAAGAGGAAACATCTGGCGTATGGTTTCCACCAGATCCACGTAAGATCTGAAGTCGGTACGGAATGCAATTGCAATTTCCAATAACTGTACCCCGCGATGGGTCTGTAATACGATAGGTATGTAATATTTTTCCGTTTCGTTCGTTTATTGAAGTCGAGACTCGAAGATATCTCAATGCGGCGGACGGTCACGTTTCCGTTTCCCTTCGTGAACTCTTTTTCTTGGGCGGCGAGATGTATTTCACTTTTTGTGCATCTGCCCAGAGAGTTCCAGGTTCAAGCCTTCGAACATCCCATACTCACTCGTGAGGAAGCTCTGCATATCTTAAATAGCGGGATAGGCCCAAGCTGATTCAATACTACCGCTTTGCATGGAGACACAGGTCATTTCTTGTTCAGCAGTTTAATTTCTAAATCTGGGCCAGAAGAGTCTCTTTGTTTTTTCTTGTTTGATCTTTGGTTTTGAAGTATTTATTTTCCTAAAACTATTACCTAATAATTAATAATTCATACGGTCAAACTCGGGTGGGTGGCTGCATTCAGCCATGCTGTATTGTTTATGGACATTGTTATGGAAATTTATGCAAGATGCAAATAATGAACATATTTCTATTCTATCTCATAGCTCAGGGCAGTCATACCGAGCGGCAGAAGAAGGATCAGCAGAAGATAGTTCCGTGTTTCGCGAAAATGGCTGCTTACGCCCGCAAGGCTGACGTTATGTCGTGGCTGCTCGAAAATCTCCACTCAGGAAATGATGCATGATTGCAATTCAAGAGGAAACATCTGGCGTATGGTTTCCACCAGATCCACGTAAGATCTGAAGTCGGTACGGAATGCAATTGCAATTTCCAATAACTGTACCCCGCGATGGGTCTGTAATACGATAGGTATGTAATATTTTTCCGTTTCGTTCGTTTATTGAAGTCGAGACTCGAAGATATCTCAATGCGGCGGACGGTCACGTTTCCGTTTCCCTTCGTGAACTCTTTTTCTTATACACCTCACGACTTCTCTCGTCCAGGACCTCTGAAAAATAGGACGAGAGAAACCACTCGTGTATAACAAAACAAAATACCTAGTACTTACCTACGACGCGCTGGTGCTTCGGAGAGTTGTTATCAGCTTATTTCTTAACTCGTTCGCTCACCAAACCGATGGTGTCTTTGAACATGTTGTGATGGTTTGCTGTGCCCCTGTTCTCGATCTTTTTGTTCGACCGCTCTGGGGATAGACGGTTCTGTGGAAGCACAGACTATACCCCTCTGGGTGGGCATATTGCCTAACCCCCCTTGAACAGGGGGAATTCAGCAGCCATTCATTACATGGTAGCAGCGTGGTTGGTAGGTACGTGCTGCTTTGCCACGGTACCTCCTCCACTATTTTTTGAAATTTGAGTAGCTTTCCCAGAAGGGGCGCCTATAGAGGAATCAAAACCATTTGGCGTATAAGCACTTATTCAATTTATTTCACTCCATCAATCTTCTATATTCTAATTTCTATATTCTACATTTCGTGGGTAAACTTCTATTTTCAAATTTCTACATTTCTATAATCTGTCTTGGCAACCGAAAGTTCGTAGATGGTCAGGATTGGGCCACTCTAGGTGGGGGGGGGGGAGGCAATTAACATTTAAGCTGTAGATGTTGTGGTACTTTATTCTTGTACGGTCATTTCAACTAATTTTTTCTTTCTCTTTTCAGGTGAGGCGTGTGGACGACCTGTCACGTTGGAATCCCTCGTAATAACTTTTACGGTAACCCGAATGACATCTTCTTGGTAATTACTGCTTGTTCGTTCCCTCGTCGACTCTGTGACGGGGGGATTACGCATAAAGCTAGATAACTCCTCAAGAACTTTTTGCTTATAACGTTCGTTGTGTTCAAACCAACATTACAGCCGAGAGATTACCAAAACTTTAATTTTGAACTTTTTTGAAGAAATTGTCAATTTTTGAAGTCCAATATCTCGGGATCTGTTGGACCTAGAGAGGTGGTGTCGGGTTTAAATTGTAGCTTATACCGTGTACTTAAATAAAGGTAAGAAGAAAACCAACCTTTTACAAGTTGGGGGGGGGGGGGGCGGAAACAAGTCCGAAAATGTCGAGGTTTTGTGGTTCCCAAAACGTTTTCCTAGGGATTTCGAAGCTGTAAAATTGGTGAATACTACTCGCACTTGTCCTAACAACATGAGCTAACATCAGCTTCCTGCGATTTTTTGGGAGCTAAGGGCATTGTTTTGTCTGTGGTGATTGGCCTATCAAGATTGGGAACAGGAATGGGGGGAACTCTTAAGATTCAACTTGTTATTTAAATTTTCACTCCACTCATACGGTGAAGTAGGTTCATAACAGTCGGTTTATTCACACTGCCCCGTGTTGTGCACGCGTTATTCAACAATACGAGTCTGTTTGGTAGATAAGTAAAAATATCGGCTTCTACCCTCGAATCTTAGAAAGACGTTTCGTGGGTTGGAGGACTTCCGAAATTGATCGTTAGAATGAGTGAAACGGTGTACACGTGACCCACATACTTGATATTCAACCCAAGTCCTCTGCTCGGTGGCCATTCATGAATGTTTCATTGAGTTCAACGGATATCAGTCGACACCGGTATTTTTCATGTGACTCCTCATCACCAACCAAACTGGATTTAGTGTTTAACCCTGTGCCCAATTGTATGGAAATCTTATGGGCTCTTGATATTTTTTCAATATTTATTCAGGTTATTTGGGTTTATTAATTCCAAACATTTTCTTGCAACGTCGTAGGTACCTATTCAAAGAAACGATGTTCGTATTACGAACTTCGTAACGAACAGTGGCGTTCCTTAGTAAAATTCCAGGAGTGGGGGGGGGGGGACAGAGAGAGAAACATCAATTTTCCCAACTGCTTAACATAGATTTCCCAACTATTTTTTATTTTGAGAAATCTATTTTTCTACCATTTAAAAAATTTCGGACGTTTCTGAATTGTACAGTCTAAATTTCGCCTGAAACATCTTAAGTAGTGGAAACCCCATTAGTGGCACCGCGGCACTGGCAGCCCTTGCATACAGCTGACAGATAGTTCCAATTTCTGCCTCCTAAAGCGCCACAGTGCAGGAAACAAAAAGTGAACTGAGACGTCAAACACCAAATTTTAGCTTATGTTTTCCAAGTAAATCTGTTCCAGAGTGATTAGTTGGTTCATTTGTGTAAATCCTTAATTGTGATTAAATGAATGATAATGATTTTTGGAGATTTAAAAAAATATATATCCAGAGACGTAACATTTCATTCGAGTTATTAAAATCCCCCCAAAAACAACTCCGTTGTAAAAACTGGCCCGCCAAAAAACGTCAGCCGCAAAAAGGAATGATATCCATTTTGCCCGCCAGCCACATATATATAGGATGCTCGGTGCTTCGCACCTCGCTGTTGAGTGTGCATATAGAAACCTGATCCTCCTACCCCTAACCTCCACCGTCAATGTTTTCCTGTTCCCTGTCTCCTTCCCACAACCCCCTCTCACCCTTAGTTCCCCTCGGTTTCACCTAATATGTTTCCTCTGTTACACCGGCAGGGAGCTTTACGC
>CAWUBA010000112.1:0-70836 GCA_963920205.1 Stenodema calcarata | reverse complement strand
CAACACGATCGTGACTCAAACTGTTGAAATACCAGGTCCATTTTCATACTAACAAGCTCTTTGGAACATCATATGGCTTAACTGATGTCGAGTTTGTTGTTCTGAGGTGCGTTTCGTGCTACGGAAATGAAGGTAATTTCGAATGTTTGTTGGTAGGTACCTACTTCTTTTATAGAAAAATAATTTTTATTACCGACGTAGTATTAAAAACCCCAGAATTATATCGTATTAATTAATCATAATTAATAATAATAATTATTAATAATAAATACAAATTATTAATACCTAACAATAAATTATAATAATTTTCACTAGGTACTTGATAAAATTGATAATAATACTTAATCTAACATTTAGGATCTAGACATTTAGACCTAGTGTTTCATCTTCCAGGTAAACTACAGTCTAGACATTTTAACCGTCAGTCGGGGATAGACCACATTGCAATATTCACTCGGTTTCTCATCTGTAAAATTGTTTAAATAATACCTTTTTGTAATAATACAAATTAAATTTTGATGCTGAGCTATTGACTTGAAATTTTAAAAATAGGTCAGAACTGGATCACAATGCAATATTCACTCGGTTTCTTGTCTGTAAAATTGTTTAAATAATACCTATTTGTTTAAACAAATTAAATTTTGATGATGAGCTCGATACTTGAAATTTTAAATATAGGTCAGAAATGGATGACATTTCAATATTCACTCGGTTTTTTTCTCATTGCAAACCCTGTTCATTGTGTACCCGGGATCCTTCCCTAAAAGACCTGGCAGCGGGAAATATTATTCAACATGGTTTGAAAAGGGAAAAAACAAGTTTTGTAAAAATCCCAATGCTCTAGGTAGTTACTACTGTAGTCGATACCAGTGACCAACATTTTCTTCAGTAGTCGACATGGTTTTGCACTAGTAGTCGACCTACATGTGTTAGAAGTCGACAGTATCACTTGAGTCAGTAGTCGACAGGTTTCGTCATTCCATCGTTTTCGAATTTTACGACATCTAAATAAAATACATTCAACTGTGAATCGGAACTTGAAAATAGATTAATAAGATGTAATAAAGTAGTTATCAGACTTTTTATTTGCAAACAGCTCATTATCAGTCTCAAATTGCAATAAGTACTTAAGTAAAAAGGTTTGAAAACTATAGTCGAAAACTCATTGTCAGAAATTGACATTACAGTTGGGCTTAGGTACCTATTTACACATTTTTTTGACATTTTCATGTCTTTGCTTTGGCACATAAACTGAAACGGGAAAAATTTGTTCCCTTGATTCACCCTTTCCCTCAGATCACGTCAGAACACAAGCGACCGGCGGGCCATTACGTCAGAGCCTAAGACGCACGAGCGTATGACGTAAGACGGCTGGCAGGAGGCCAACAAGTACGTCAGAGCCTATGACGCACGAGCGTATAACGTAAGACGGCTGGCAGGAGGCCAAATATTGCGTCAGAGCCTATGACGCACGAGCGTATGACGTAAGACGGCTGGCAGGATAACTAGTGCGTCAGAGTTTATGACGCACGAGCGTATGACGTAAGACGGCTGGCAGGTGGCCAACAAGTACGTCAGAGCCTATGACGCACGAGCGTATGACGTAAGACGGCTGGCAGGGGACCAACAAGTGCGTCAGAGCCTATGACGCACGAGCGTATGACGTAAGACGGCTAGCAGGAGGCCAACAAGTACGTCAGAGCCTATGACGCACGAGCGAATGTTTGTTCGTAGGTACTTCTTTTATAGAAAAATTATTACCGATGTAGTATTAAAAACCCCAGAATTATATCGTATTAATTAATCATAATTAATAATTATTATTATTAATAGTAAATACGAATTATTAATACCTAACAATAAATTATAATCATTTTCACTAGGTACTTGATAAAATTGTTAATAATTAGTGATAATTGATAATAATAATTGATCTAACATTTCGATACCTTAATTCACAAAGGGAATATGTCCATCATAAATTATTAAGGACATATTCCCTTTGTGAAGTAAGGTATCGATTTAGGATCTAGACATTTAGACCTAGTGATCTAGACAGAAGGGTGATCTGTACAAAGAAGATAATGAACCGTTGTTTTTATTCGATTTTTCTGAATCTACGTATCTTGAAACGTAAACCAACAAATTTTGAGGGGGGGTTAAAAATTTTTTTGGTTTATTATCTTCGATAATGAACCATTGGAATCGCCCAAAGAAAAATTTTTTTTAACCCCCCTCAAAATTTGTTGGTTTACGTTTCAAGATACGTAGATTCAGAAAATCGAATAAAAAAAAATCCGTCCGTCCGCCGTACGCCGACGGACGGCTTTGACAAAGTTTGATAACACGATCGTGTATCAAACTGTTGAAATGCAGGTCCATTTTCATACTAACAAGCTCTTTGGAACATCATATGGCGATGTCGAGTTTGTTGTTCTGAGGTGCGTTTCGTGCTACGGAAATGAAGGTAATTTCGAATGTTTGTTGGTAGGTACTTCTTTCATAGAAAAATTATTACCGACTAGTATTAAAAACCCCAGAATTATATCGTATTAATTAATCATAATTAATAATTATTATTATTAACAATAAATACAAATTATTAATACCTAACAATAAATTATAATAATTTTCACTAGGTACTTGATACAATTGTTACTTAATAATTAGTGATAATTGATAATAATAATTAATCTAACATTTAGGATCTAGACATTTAGACCTAGTGATCTAGACAGAAGGGTGATCTGTACAAAGAAGATAATGAACCGTTGTGTCAAGAATTTGCAGAGTTTTTTTTTATTCGATTTTCTGAATCTACGTATCTTGAAACGTAAACCAACAAACTTTGAGGGGGGTTAAAAAAATTTTTTCTTTGGGCGATTCCAATGGTTCATTATCGAAGATAATAAACCAAAAGAATACACTTTCAGTTCAAATTAAATGTTAATAAGTATTTAAGGTAATATCAAATGTTAAATTTTAATAAGAATTCCATATTTCGATTTTTTTAAGACCATCCGAGGGTTTGTATGACCATCCGTTCGTTCACGATGGGGGCTATAAGTTAGAGCAGATCAAAAGTCGTCAACATGCGGCAGCCTGTCGGGTCAATGTTCACCAGCTGATTCGAACAGCACATGGTTTTTCAGATCGGTATCGAGTTAATCAATAATAATTATTAGATCATTGTAATTAATAATTATTTCAATAGGTAATTAATAATAATTCATAATAATTTACACTACTTTATAATATAAAGTATATATATTATATTATATAATAAGTATATATTATATATATTATATAATAATTAAAAACTATCTACACTACTTGATAATAATTATTAACAATTAATTTTAATTCATAATAATAATTATTCAATCATTTATTGATCAATACAGGAGGGTGATCTGCACAAGGAAGATAATAAACCGTTGTTTTTCTCCCACAAACTGGCGCAACTTCAAAATTAGCGAAATTGAACTAGGATCTAATACTGTCAACTAGGGATGCAAATCGATTTTCATTCAACTGCCGATTATTTTGTATTAATCGATCATTGTTATGTTGGTAGCCCTGTATTGATATATATACATAGGTACGTGACTCAGAGAGTCACTCTGTATCCAGTTGGCATCAATTACAATTATACCTAATTACCAATTCCAATGGTAGGTACCTAATTATCCATTCCACCAAGTGTTCTCATTCAGTGCCCCTATTGTTCAGTGGCGACGAGATTAACCGAATTCTGCGTGTTACACTTGGTTATTTGTGAGTTTCACTAGGTGTTACAGATAAAATGGAAGGTCTCAAAACGTCTTCAGGGTCCAAGTTGACGAAGAAGCCCAGTACGTCGCGAAGGGGAGCGATTCTCGGTTATGTCGACCCGTACGTATCTGGTTTGGAACCATTTCAAAATTATCTCGATCGTTTAGGGGCGTTTTTTGAATTGAATGAGACGGCGGAATCGGAAAAAGTATGGCCTCCTGAAAAATCTTGTATCGCCTAGTAGGTCAGAAGATAAATCTTTCGAAGAACATATTGCTCCGTTGTCCGTACCTCTCCTGCATGTCTGGAAGTGGCAGAGAGGTACAAATTCCACTGTCGATACCAAGGGGAAGGCGAATCGGCTCGTGATTACCAGGGGCGGCTCGTGGGCTCAGAAACTGGTGGGGCACCAGGGCAATATTTAGGTGCATACCTACCTATTAGGTACTCACTATAGGAACTAAACTCAAACTACCCTTACAGCTAAACTGCTTCATAATTAGTGGTATGCAGCTCTTAGCAAGTCAGGAAACATCGTTCTCCAAAGAGTTCTCTTGAGGAGAGGGAAGGTTACTGACCAGTATCCAGGATTAACGACGAGGAGGTGGCTGCAAGGCAATCCCACCTACCCACCCAAATAATTATCTTCAAAATGATAGGAAGAATAAAAGAGGAATTGTGACTGTACGAGTACTATTCAAAGAGTACATTATAAAGGTAGTCAAAAAATTATATTATTGGAGTTTCTATTACTGGGGTTTTTAAAAATTAGCAATCGCGACCATCTGCTTCCTAGCCGAGTGGTACCTTGAAAACCCCCTCTAAAAATGTCCTCTTATGCCCAGATTGCACATACGTTTTCTTATCCAATCGTATCAAAACATTTTGAACGATCACAGAACAGCAAGATTGATTTCAACTAGCTTTTAGAGTTCGTTGGTTAGCTCAAATAAAGCTCGAGTCAACGAAGTCACCATCAGTTTCAGGAATAACAAATAAAACAGTATTCTCAACGGTTGGCTGAGCTACATAATAATATTATGTATATTACTGTTATTAACGGTTATTAACTGTTATTAACTTACAGAATGTAGAAATCAACAAATGAGATTCCCTTGGGCGAATAGTGATCCACTTCAGTCTTGACGACTAGCAAAGCGTTCACGCGTTGCACGTGAGATATTAAATTTCAATGTTTAGTTGATTAATATTATGGAGATAATTCACTTTTACTATGATGAGTAAATACGAAGCTAAAAACCACCAGTCAATGCATTCAAAATAATATATTATAACGTCAGGCAACGTTTTGATATCATTCTTATCGAACATGGAAGAAAGCATGGAAGAATGAAACTCCCTTCTTCCTTGACAAGGAACGATTCAACGATCGATTGTTTTCTGTGAACGCTTTGCTAGTCGTCAAGACTGAAGTTGATCACTATTCGCCCAAGGGAATCTCATTTGTTGAGATCTACATTCTGTAAGTTAATAACAGTTAACAACCGTTAATAACAGTAATATACATAATATTATTATGTAGCTCAGCCAACCGTTGAGAATACTGTTTTATTTGTTATTCCTGAAACTGATGGTGACTTCGTTGACTCGAGCTTTGTTTGAGCTAACCAACGAACTCTAAAAGCTAGTTGAAATCAATCTTGCTGTTCTGTGATCGTTCAAAATGTTTTGATACGATTGGATAAGAAAACGTATGTGCAATCTGGGCATAAGAGGACATTTTTAGAGGGGGTTTTCAAGGTACCACTCGGCTAGGAAGCAGATGGTCGCGATTGCTAATTTTTAAAAACCCCAGTAATAGAAACTCCAATAATATAATTTTTTGACTACCTTTATAATGTACTATTCAAAGAGTTATAATGTACTCTTTGAATAGTACTCGTACAGTCACAATTTCTCTTTTATTCTTCCTATCATTTTGAAGATAATTATTTGGGTGGGTAGGTGGGATTGCCTTGCAGCCACCTCCTCGTCGGTAATCCTGGATACTGGTCAGTAACCTTCCCTCTCCTCAAGAGAACTCTTTGGAGAACGATGTTTCCTGACTTGCTAAGAGCTGCATACCACTAATTATGAAGCAGTTTAGCTGTAAGGGTAGTTTGAGTTTAGTTCCTATAGTGAGTACCTAATAGGTAGGTATGCACCTAAATATTGCCCTGGTGCCCCACCAGTTTCTGAGCCCACGAGCCGCCCCTGAGAGGAACGGTGTCGGAAGTTGCTGGCAATCAATATCCACGTAGGTTTATATCGTTATAACCGTCTCTGTTTTGGTTTGAATACCGCCTCATCCATCTTTCAATCCGTTATTGATACGATCCTGTCGGGAATTAAGGGTGTTAGGGCTTACCTCGACAATTTGATAGTGGGTGGAAGAACGCGGGAAGATTGTCAACGAAGTTTAGAGGAATTTCTTGATCGTTTAAATAAATTTAATGCTAAACTAAATGTACCTACCTAAATGTAAGTTTTTCAGAACGACAATCGAATTGCTAGGGTTCAGGCTGGATGGAAGTGGTCGACATCCATACACTGAGAATAGAATATACTAGAGCGGCCTTGTGGGACCCGAGGATGTGTCAAGCTTCCCCCACTCGCTGGTTCCCCAACTCATCGCCTAGTTGCCTTCAGTCCACGCTCCACGCCCCGTGTTTGCACCATTTTCCATATCGTTTTCGTGTCGTTTCTTTTTTTCTTTTCCTGTGCTGGTGGTTACATCCGAAGTAGAGGAGGAAACATTGATAATCCAAGTGCCTTCGAGTTCTGCCACTTGTTTAGAAAAATAATCGTGCATAAACAGTTGCATGAAAGTGACTCAAGTAGCGGGAACGCTATTCCTTTGGACAACATTGACTTTCTTGGAATCAGCTTCGGAAGAAATATTCCCTGTGAAGAACTCATCAATTCATGTACACGAAAATCAAGTAGGTATGTTGGATTTCGAAGATCCTGGAGAATACGAGGAATGCCCCGAGATACGAGACGCCGTTTTTTCAGACTTGATTCTGGATATCGTTGAGTATATTGCGGGATACGTTGTGCGAGGGATGGGAAGGAAAATAAAGTGCGAAGAATGTTTACTTGCAATAACCGACGAAGAGAACAGCCCCTTGAATTTAACTTCAAATTTAATCTCAATGAAAAACCGTGGAGGTAGAAATCAGCAAAAAAAATGGAGAAAAACGTTCCACAGTAGTAATGGGAATTGGAGGGTTAATTCAACCATCATCGGATGTTGCCCGCATATGCAAGATCAGCGAGAAAATTTTCAAGATGGCAGTTTTAAAAAACAAATTCAACAGCAACCTTAGTCATTACACCAGAATGCTAATTTCCCACTGTTCAGACATGAATATTTTTGTTGACTCTGCTCACTTGTCGATTGAAGGAGAATACAACCATAAAAACAAATTTTGAGGGGGGGGGGTTACAATTTTTTTTTCTTTGGGCGATTCCAATGGTTCATTATCGAAGATAATAAACCAAAATTGGTTGGTTGAGAGCATTGGCAAGGCCTACTTCAGCATCAGGATTAAAAAGCACCTCCGGGACCAGAATCAGAAAATCGAGGAACAACGCATACGGCAGAAGCTCAAGAAAATTATTTATTTCAAAGGACAGTGAAAAATCTCATTGTTACATGTGCCGTGCTTTGCATTTTCCCAGGGGTTTTATTCAACTTTCTTGAGGACTCTCTTCAGTTTTGATTCTATTTTCTTCTGTTGCAAAGATTCGTCAAAAGTACGAGTATTTTTCTAAATAAACGTATTTTATCATAAAATAAAACAAAACAGAATACCTTGGGTTATTATTAACTCAGTGATTGAGTAAATTCTTCCTAGTAGGTACCATCATTTCCGAATATATGAAGTTTCGGTCACCTAACTTTGTTTCAATTGATTCTGTTCATTGTTTGAAACAGAAATAAAATAATCATACCTAGAGTTGTTGTCGTACACAGTCGTGTCTATGATCCAAGTCAAAAAATACTCCCAAGATTGATACTTCCTTTCCCATATTCTTCAGCCTTCCCCCTGCCAGTTAACAAGGTACTAATTCTCGTACGCAGTATAACAAAATTATCTGAACTAAAAATGTACAAAAATCTAGATGCAAATTGAGGCTATCGGCGAGATTGTGCGGGCGCAACAGTACAGGGGTAATGCTCCGCAGGGCGGGGTTGGGGAACCAAGGGGTTGGGGGGGCAGAGCACACTTTCCGCTAGGCGGCTCGCACGTGAAGGGCCGCTCTAGTATATTCGATCCCCCAAAAACAACTCCGTTGTAAAAACTGACCCGCCAAAAAACCTCAGCCGCAAAAAGGAATGATATCCATTTTGCCCGCCAGCCACATATATAGGATGCTCGGTGCTTCGCACCTCGCTGTTGAGTGTGCATATAGAAACCTGATCCTCCTACCCCTAACCTCCACCGTCAATGTTTTCCTGTTCCCTGTCTCCTTCCGACAACCCTTTCTCACCCTTAGTCACCCTCGGTTTCACCTAATATGTTTCCTCTGTTACACCAGCAGGGAGCTTTACGCTTCTTTCAATGCTGTTGGCGGGAGCTTTTTACCGGATGAACAAGCCTGAATTGAAGCATTACTATATTATAAGTATTACTGGTGGTCACGAGTAATCAGTGGTGGTACAACTATATCATCTGGCAAAAAGCTCCCGCCAACAGCATTGAAAGAAGCGTAAAGCTCCCTGCTGGTGTAACAGAGGAAACATATTAGGTGAAACCGAGGGTGACTAAGGGTGAGAAAGGGTTGTCGGAAGGAGACAGGGAACAGGAAAACATTGACGGTGGAGGTTAGGGGTAGGAGGATCAGGTTTCTATATGCACACTCAACAGCGAGGTGCGAAGCACCGAGCATCCTATATATGTGGCTGGCGGGCAAAATGGATATCATTCCTTTTTGCGGCTGAGGTTTTTTGGCGGGTCAGTTTTTACAACGGAGTTGTTTTTGGGGGATATCGCATGGCTACTTTTCGAGCGGTACTTATACAATACGGTTCAATTTAACAAAAGTACCTACGAGGTAACTAGTAAATGTTTTCCTAAATGAAGTTTTATCCTAGTCAAAATTTAGTAAAAAATTAGTACGCCTACTAATTTGCCTTTTTGTTTCTTCTTTTTGTGACAAGATTAATTATTTTTTGGAAATTATTGTTTGTTATTCCACCAGGTGACCGCCGCAACGGCTAAGTATGTGAAAAATCCTTTCACGCCAGCGGGTATTGAACCCAAGATCTTACGCATCGCGGACAGACGCGCTTGTCCACGAGGCTACCGGCGGCCACAGAAAGTTTGCAAAACGTAAAACGCACGTTTTTATACCAAAAATCGCGAATAACTCGAGAACCGTTGGGAAAAGTGGCAAAGTGTGCTACCCTCATTCGAAAGCCCATTAAATTTCCTATCGATCCCTAAACAGGCGCCACTCTACGACAATTTTTCTGACCACCGTTCAACTTTGATGTTTTCGGAAATTAGCCAAATCAGTAGATGTGGAATTTATTCACGTATTTTTGGCTGTGGATTAGTCAAATCGATTGAGATTTAGTTCAAAATTATTGAGCATATTCTAGACAACCTAGCGGACATTTTAAGACCAACCGCACCAATTTTCATCAATATTTGCGGCAGTTAATGTTGAAAATAGAAAAATCATCATAACTCCTTTATTTTTCCTTTTAGGAAGCATTTTTTGATCTCAAATTAAACAGTTTGAAAAGCTGAACACAACTAAAAAAGAAAATCTGAAAAAGCTTCAATTTTGAAGGAGTTATGACCATTTGAAATTCCTAAAAAAACACTATTTCCCCCCTAATTGAGGGGGAAACGGGGGGAGGGAGAAAAAATGGTCAAAAGGCACTCCCTTGGAGCATAACAAACGTGTGTGCAAAATTTCAGCTCGATCCGATTTGTCTGCTGGGCTGTAGCCCCGTCAATGAACAACAACGACAACGACAAGAAGAAGAAGAAGAACACGAAAAACGTGAAAAATAGTGGTTTTAAAATTGTTATACCCCCGACACTTGATGCTCCCAAGAGCTGAAATTTGTTTTACGTCCTCACGTGCCCCTGGAGAGTTGGTGTACAAAAAATCAACTCTCGAGACACTCAGGGGACCGAGCTACAGGATGGTGAAAACCCGAACTTGTTCCGTCGCGTAATCAGTGTCTCAGTCGCTTCGGTTTTCAGGGCTTCGGTTTTCTTGGCGGGCGGGACGCTCCCGCGTCCCTAGATTCTCAGTGCATCCATATGACTCCCGCCGCCGGAAATTGAACCCAGCCCATGCCCAGCACACGCACCAACCCTCGCGTGGTCTGTGCGGTGCTGCGCGTTGGCTGGGTTGAAGTACCGCATATTGAATCCAGTACACGAGAATCCACGCGTCACGATGGACATTGGTTATCTCCTTGATTTGGATTCCGAATCAGGGCTTGAGGAACTCGTTTGGTTATATTCAGTGGTGAAATGAAGAAAAGTCGAAGAAATAGTTATTTAGCTGGGAGAAAGGCATATGGAGAATTTAATTTGTTTCGGGAGGTTCCTGACGAAGCCTTCAAGGGCTTTCTGCGGCTCAGTCGAGAGCAGTTACAAGAAGTACACGAGCTTATAAAAGAAGACACCACTGGAAATGAATGTAACGCCCAAAAACCCATTGGAAGTGAAGAAAAATTGGCCGTATGCCTCAGGTATGTTGATTGACGGATTTATTCATTGTTTTTTACTTGTTATTAATAGGGTAAGCTTAAATGCAACACCGAAATACGAAAACAACAACGAGATAGGTATTTTTTATGTCAAGTAATGGAGTTAAAAACTCTGCAAATTCTTGACACAACGGTTCATTATCTTCTTTGTACAGATCACCCTTCTGTCTAGATCACTAGGTCTAAATGTCTAGATCCTAAATGTTAGATTAATTATTATTATCAATTATCACTAATTATTAATAATTTTATCAAGTACCTAGTGAAAATTATTATAATTTATTGTTAGGTATTAATAATTCGTATTTATCATTAATAATAATTCGCTAAATTATCGGTTTCTTTTCTGAATTTCCCAGACATGAAATGAAGCTAGATAATAGCAATTCCTCTTTACCTTTATCCTCGTGAATGAAGATCGATTCCGGGTTTTCTATTGATGAAAAAGATACTTAAAACTTGAGAACACAACTTGTAATTTTCACAAAGGAACAAGAGAGAACAAAACGCGAGCGAGAAACCCAAAACCAGTCCACTACGCAGTGTTGTCACAGTCCGCTACGCAGTGTTGCCACAGTCTTGAATAAGAGGTTGTATGTTCCATGGAGTAGGTAGCTTCCATGTTCCATGGAGCTAGGTTCTTGAAGTATCCGTTAGCTGAGCTGCCCCGAGTGGTCAATAATTTAACGCTCCCTCCACCACGAGCGGGAAGCTTACTAGAACTGGAGAGCTCATAGGTTTACCTGTGTTCCAGTTCAAATTGCGCTGATTAGTTCCAACAACATCAGCGCTCAGTACATGTTCTTGAATCTCAAATTCTACATGTCCATGCTCTAGTTCAATTTGCACCATTCTGTTCCATAACGTTGGCGCATAGGGAAAGCATTTAGTTCCACAGTGCTAGAAGAGAAATACAGAAACAAAGTTAGTATGCTTTAGTAGAAAGTCAACAAGAGGTTTCTGAAATATTCAAATTTCTCTTTGCATAGGGGTTTAGTCAGGACGTCAGCCAACTGGTTGCCTGATTTGACCCACAGGATGTCCACATTTCCCTTTTGGAATTCTTCTCGAACAAAGTGATAACACAGATCCACTATGTGGTTAAGCGTCCTGGAACCGTCCGTCTTAGCCACTGAAATTGCAGGACGGCAGTCTCCATATAACATAGGTTTAATCGCAAAATTACCTAAGAACAGACACGTGTTTCTAATACTCGCTATGTCTCGACACGCGCTGGACATAGCCACATACTCGGCCTCACATGTTGACAAGGCAACGTGTGATTGCTTCTTTGACCTCCACATTATCAGGTCGCCGAAAACTTGGACTGTATACCCCGTGGTAGAGTGTCCATTTATGGCATTAGTCCCCAGAGATGCATCAGAATATCCCACGATGTCCGATGTTTCCCCTGAGTACAGTAACCCAAGACCTGCAGTCCCTTTCAGATACTGAAAAACTTTTAGCACGGACTGCCAGTCTTGTCCTGTAAAGTTCACCTGTTTTCGGCTCAGAAAGTTCACTGCAAAAGCTATGTCAGGACGCAAACCATTCTGCAAATACAGCAGAGAGCCAATGGCCTGTCTGTATGGCACGTGTGGCGAGTCACCACAATTGTTCCTTTGAACCGTGAGTGACGTTACAGATGGATCCATGGGAACATTTCCAGTCTTGGAGTTTTGAGGAAGAAACTTTTCCAGAATCTCCAAGATGAAAGATTTTTGATTAATAAATATCTTTCTGTCTGCCCGATTCCTAACGATCTCCAAACCTAGGAATCTTTTGGGGGTTCCCATGTTTTTCATCTCGAAGTTTTCATTAAGTTTTTGGATGAAATTCAGGGCTTTGGACGCAGAGGAACAAGCCAGGATTGCATCATCTACATACACTAAGAGAATAGCCAGATCCTGCTTGTCTTCCCATTTAAAAATGCATTTTTGATGTGGATACCTCGTAAAACCCAATTTGTCCATTACAGAGCTAAACTTCTTGTACCACAATTTTGGAGAGACCTTTAGTCCGTACAAGGATTTTACAAGTTTACATACATGAGTTTGTCTAAAATCTTCTGGAAATTCAGAGAATTCCACAACACCTTCTGGAATTTCCATGTAAACCGTTTTCTCCAATTCTCCATTCAAAAACGCAGTTTTGACGTCCAGCTGAAATAATTCTAAGTCCAGTTTGTTAGCTAGGGATAAGACCAATCTCACGTCCACTAACCTTGAAACTGGGGCGAAAATTTCACTCTCGTCATAACAATTATTATCAGCAAAGCCCTTGCATACGAGCCTACTTTTGTACTGATAGGACCCATCAGCCTCTACTTTCCTCTTGTTTACCCACCGAGATTTTATAACCCGTGTTCCTCGGCTCAATGAGGATTTCGGTACGTATTCCCAAGTCCCCTTAGATTGGTGGGAATATAGCTCTTCTCGAATAGCTTCCTCCCAGAAATCCGAATCTGTGGATGAGACAGCTTCTGAGTATGAGGATGGTTCCGTGTAGAATAACACGTTTAAATTTTGAACCTCACTATCCTCAGGTACCTCAGGCTCGCAGGTGTCCAAATCAGATTGAACTGCTTCGTCATTATCCGAATAAAACAAGCGCAGTTCTGTGAGTGCCTCAGGGAGCTCTTTAATGTAGTCTCCATAGACTACGGATTCCACACATTTGACGTCTCACGAACGGACAACAGTTTTAGTTCGTTCGTCAAACAGTAAATAATCAGTCTCCCCGCACTCTAGTACGTAAGCTCTCTTAGCATTTGGCGCAAATTTAGTTTTAGCCTTTTTGTCGACATAAACCGCTAGACACCCGAATCTCTTGATATACCGGTAATTAGGAGTCTTCTTGTGGACTAGCTCAAACGGGCTCACGAAGCAGTTTGAGGCATTTGGCATGCGGTCATGCACAAATATAACGTGGTTCAATGCGTACCCCCAAAATGAAGTGGGGCACTTTGCTGAAACTAAATTCACTCTTACTTTCTGTTCAATCTCTAAGTTAAGTCTCTCACTACAACCATTCAAGTCAGGAGTCTGAGACGGTGAGATTTGTACAGAAATATTTTCTGAACTCAGAAGCCTTCTCATTTCAGCCGTCTGATACTCTAGCCCACCGTCCGTATGAAGGCATATTACAGTGTGTTTTTCTTTCATTAGTACAGAAATTTCATTTAGACATTTCCGAAAAACTAAATGAACCTGTTTCTTATCATGAATCGGATATGCAAACGCATATCTGGAAAAATCACACGTAAACGTGACTATATATCTAGCACCAGTGCGAAAACTCGAAGGCTGAATAGGACCCATTACATCAGAGTGTAATCTCACAAAAGGTTTATCTGCCCTCTCACGAACTGTTTTATGTGGGTTCCTAACCGATTTGGCCACTAACCAGTCTTGACATTCCGAAATGTCATCCCCAACTTTGACACCCTTCATTTCACTAATATTCTTAGCTGCGAGCTCCAGGTAGCGCTTAGATGCATGATTTAGCCTTAGGTGCCAAAGAGCGGCAGGGTTTTCTTTAAGGCTGGACCTAAATTTTTGAGAGATTACTCCTAAGTCATACTTATACACTTTATCATGAAGACTGTCCCTTTCCTGATCTCTTTCAGATGCTCTAGGGGAAACCAAATTTCCATCAGTCTGCTCACTAAGCGACCTATCAGGAGGGTTCTCCGTTTGACTCCCAGTCGAGCCAGAGACCTCAATTTCCCCACTTTTGCTCCCTCCCACAGTCACAACGGCCTCTTCACTTTCCTCAAACTCCGCAGCATTCAGGCCTATATTCCGAAACTGTTTTGTACCTATGGTATTGTCTAGAGCATCATGACGTCTTTTCAGATTGTTGGTGTGAGCTAGTTCAAAATCTACCCACCACAGGTTGTCCCTAAATGACCCTGTTTTTATTAACTCATTGGTCTTGGCTTTCCGAAACTCGACCAAGTTATTGTTAAGTACGACTGTCATTCCTGTCTCCGCTACCTTTCTTACTGAGAACACCTTTCTAACCGCTTACCTTTCTTACCTAAGTCCTGGAGCATAAAGAACATTTTTCAAACACGCTTTCTTCCCCTTATTGATAAACTCTACGTCACCTTGATATTCTACCACAAGATCCGCATCTTTACTGTCATAGGCACACTTAAACACCCTAGGAATGGTCAATTTAGTAACATTGGACAGAAAATCAAGGTTATTAGTTAAATGTTGTGTTGCTCCAGAATCTACAATAGCTGAAAAAGTTCTACCTTCCGACGTGTGCAGTGCCTCGTCATTTGACTCCCGCAAATAACGAGCTACATCGGGGACTCTTTTTTTTCGTTTTGACCAATGGCCACCCAGACATCAGACTCCTCCGAACCCTCCTGATTTCCGAAAATCTTGAAGTTGGAGTCATCGTCGTTCTTGAAGCAGCCTGCAAGCATCCTTGCGTTACCCAACTTAATTTTCATAACATCTGGTGGCTTGTTTTGGCGGTTGTCCCACGACTGCGCCCTCCTCATCTCATTGGGTGTTTGCGCCTTCGCCTTCCCCAGGCGACTTGAGCGAGGTTCAGGACATTCCGAGGAAATATGTCCCTTCTTGTCACAATTGTAGCAAGTTCTTCTAGCCTTGAAACAATTTCATGTAAGATGTCCAGGCTTGTTACATCTTTCACAATGGACATTCACTTTCTGTGACATTAGTTTTGATTTGCCACCCGATGAAGTCGATGGTCTCTCTGTATCATGTCTGTTGTGATTGGGGTTTGCGCCTCTGCGCTTTGCCCCGAGGCTACCCCCTCCTTTTTCTCTGCCCTTTCACTGTGCTCGAACACTGACCCGAGTCTGTCCTCTTGTTCCGCAAGAAGTGTCTTGGCGAGAGGTTGAGCTCAATAATTGCTTCTCTAGCAGGCTTATTTGGGCATCCACCCGAGCGGTGTGCCTCTCCTCCATCTCCTCAAACAGCTCACGAAGCGTTTGAAGTAGGGAGGGCTCCTTCTCCTGGGGCATTTCTGCATGTCCTTCCATGTCCTCTTCTCCAGACAAAGACATCCCAAGAAGTTCCTTTACGAATAGAGTAAGGAGAAAAGCCCGGAAAAGTCGAACCCATAAATACTCTCTTAACTATTTCATAAGAGAACTATTTATAATTATTCACTCAAGCAGGTTCCGAAACCTTCCTCTCGGTTTTAAGTTCATCAACCCGTTCTCTCATACATGGGAAATCACACAGTACACCATGTATTCGAATCGATCAGGTAAAATTTTCATGTCTTTCACACAGCAAATAATCCGAATTATTTGTAATGGGAAATTCAGAAAAGTGAAACCGCAATCTATAAAAACCAGCGCTCCGGTATGCGAGAGCGTTTTTAAGAAGTAACCATGTAATCCCTCAACCTCCAGTTCCAAAATACAAGGTGTATAGCTCATATATTGACGTTTCAGCGATGCACTAATCGATCCAGTGGCAAACTCACCTGGAGCCGATCCGCGCATTCGCCTAATCTGATCAATATATCTATTTGAAGTCAAAATCCCTATAGGTTTGACGCCGGACCACTCCGCGTGTATTTTTTTTTTTTTTTTTTTTTTTTTAATTAAATAAAAAGCTATGTTTTTAGGACCTTAAGACCTAACTGATGTACACGCAGACGTGTGTCCAACCCTTTACCTGACGTGACCACCAGTGATGGGCTGGAGCTCATGTCCAGTATTCCCATATGGTACCCAAGCAGGTGTAAGTTCCCACTGCTGACTTACAAGTTAGTCTGGCGACCAATCGCCACGGAACTGGTGTTGAGGCCCATTATGGAGAAACACAATATCCAAAAAAAAAGAACCGATTCATACTGTCACAGTATCCAAATACAACAGTAGGTATTGTAAAACAATTTATGCTCGTGTTTTCCCAATCTACCAGGTGAGGTGTACATACCCATTCACTAAGATGACGACCTCAGGTGAACGTCGGTCAGTTATTAAAACCGATACTGCTCCGTGTGAAATCAAACACGTAAATCGTGAATTCTCCAAGCCACCTCGAGAATTCTTTACACGTATCGAATTCCTAGAAAATTCGTTTCACATAGCTAGGACATCGTCCTCTCAACGTTCGTGCGTTCGGGTTCCAATGGGCTGGGAAATCCACGAACTAATCCATCGTGTACTTCCGAAAGTACAAGGAAAAACCTGGTTTATTTTTGTCTTGACAGCATCGATGTCTGAGGGCCCTGCGTCACAGACTTTTCGACTTGAAACTAGGTCCAGGCGCACACACGGTCATGCATTCAAAACACATTCATAACTCCTAGCTTGTGTGTTTGTGTACGTGTTAGAAAATGCTCGTAGTTCATCACTGAAGTTCGTCTCCGTTGAGGACCTACTCTACACAACCCGAAAAAGCTGAAAGAGGATCATCAGGGAAAGGATAAACCTAAGCCGAAATCGAAACAAAAAAAAAGGAACAGTGTGTGGCCGATAGCATAAAACACCGCGCTCAACCGTTTCTATGATCGGGAAAACACTCGCAACGGCCGTCGGCCGATTTATCTCCATTTATCGGATTACACTATTGCTCAATAACTCGATTATGCAATTTACTTCAACTTTCCTTGCGCAAGTTTCGCATGATTAGAAAATCTAACCTACGCTTACCGTACGCTTTTGTACTTGTACTTCGGTACCGCGCTAAATTATCGGTTTCTTTTCTGAATTTCCCAGACATGAAATGAAGCTAGATAATAGCAATTCCTCTTTACCTTTATCCTCGTGAATGAAGATCGATTCCGGGTTTTCTATTGATGAAAAAGATACTTAAAACTTGAGAACACAACTTGTAATTTTCACAAAGGAACAAGAGAGAACAAAACGCGAGCGAGAAACCCAAAACCAGTCCACTACGCAGTGTTGTCACAGTCCGCTACGCAGTGTTGCCACAGTCTTGAATAAGAGGTTGTATGTTCCATGGAGTAGGTAGCTTCCATGTTCCATGGAGCTAGGTTCTTGAAGTATCCGTTAGCTGAGCTGCCCCGAGTGGTCAATAATTTAACGTAATTATTATTAATTATGATTAATTAATACGATATAATTCTGGGGTTTTTAATACTACGTCGGTAATAATTTTTCTATAAAAGAAGTACCTACCAACAAACATTCGAAATTACCTTCATTTCCGTAGCACGAAACGCACCTCAGAACAACAAACTCGATATCACTTAAGCCATATGATGTTCCAATGAGCTTGTTAGTATGAAAATGGACCTGTATTTCAAAAGTTTGATTCATGATCGTGTTGTGAGGCACAATCTTTGAGCCGTCATTGTGAACGAACGGCTGGTCGTACAAAGCTGCGGATGGTCTTAAAAAATTCTACGGAACAAACTGTATCTAAATATGAAATAAAAAACATACCGTTCTATATGAATTTTTCGAGATATGAGATTTTCAAATTTTCAAAATTCGTTTTGAACCCCTTCCCCTTGACCTAGGGTTATGAAAAGTTTCGAGGACCATTGTGGGGTTGGTCGAAACCCATAAAAAAAATTTCGTAATTTTAACTCAACGCTAACTGGGCAAAGTGGCGCGGACGGCGTACGGCGGACGGCGGACGGACGGATTTTTTTTAATTCGATTTTCTGAATCTACGTATCTTGAAACGTAAACCAACAAATTTTGAGGGGGGGTTAAAATTTTTTTTTCTTTGGGCGATTCCAATGGTTCATTATCGAAGATAATAAACCAAAAACGAGAATACCAATAACAGACAGCGCCCACGCCCACGAAATCTGTGCGACGACTACAAAAGGACACACGCGTGGAAAACGGCCGAGTGAGCTGTGCGCGGGCTGGGTCCAATATGCGCCGTCGCGGCCAAACTGTGTTTCACAGAATCCCCCACGCATGGGCTGCACGTGTACTGTGCCTGGGCTGGGTACAATTTGCGGCGGAGGCCTGGTACAGGCTATCAGGATGGCTTCGCGCCCAACTAATGTTTCAGAGTTGAAATCTTTCGTTGGGTTAGTGAATTTCTATCATCACATTGTCGAAATGTCTTCTGATAAGTTAGAGCCGCTGTATAGACTTTTAAGAGTGCCAAACAGATCATTTCGGAAAAAAGTAGGTTGGTTCTCTATGATCCAACAAAACTATTGGTTCTAACAACTGATAGTAGTAGTTACGGTGTGGGTGCCACTCTAGCTCATGTTATTGAGGGTAGGGTGCATCCGATCGCCTTCGCCTACACATCTCTTTCTGATACTGAGAAACGTTACTCTCAGACAGGTCGAGAGGCCCTAGCTATTGCTTTTGGAGTTGAACATTTCCACATGTTCCTCGCTGGCAGATAATTCACATTGGTGACTGATCACCAGCCGCTGCAGTCCCTATTTAGTGCCAAAAAAGGGGTCCCAGTAATAGCAAATGCTCGTTTACAGCGATGGGCAATTTCGTTATCAGCTTAAAAGTACGAAATACGTTATAAAAAAGGGTACCGAAATTGGCCATGCTGATGCCTTGGCCATACAATGGTCTTGATCGATTCAAATGGTTCGTTTTTGTGAATAAGCCAAAAACAAACCGTTCGCAGTACGCCGTTCTCGGCTTTTCCTGAAACTACTGAACCTAATGCAACTTCACTCAAAACTTTGCAAATTCATGACTACGGTTTATTATCTTCTTTATGCAGAGCACTCTTCAGTCTAGATCACTAAATGATAGATTAATTATTATTATGAATTATCACTCCGCTCAAGATTTAGGAGGATTTGATAAGTAAAGCACCTCGGCCTGTTGAGATCAACTGTGCCCATCCGCTCAAGGACGATTCTAGAAATTCGGCGTACAGTATAGAACAGAAGGGTTTAAGTCCATTTTATTATTATCATCTATTCGGAAACTCAATAAGGTTTAATCTGATTCCTAGCAGATAGGTATTCTATCTGCCCTTAATTGCATATATCAGGCGGAAATGAGTTCAATGCAGAGTGAAATCTACGAATTCCATCATCAACCGAGGGTTGAGGCAATATTCAAATGAAAACAAACGAAGCGTAGTCTCGTGTGTAAATGTGTAATCCAGTGAGAAATCCTCTCGCTCCCCCACACCCTTGAAACTGTTCAGAGCTGTAAAAGCCAGTGATATAAAGTGAACCCCTGTAATGAGAACTCCTCGACCCCCTCCCACCCTTGGGAGTTTATGTCAACCTTAAAAATACCGAGAGAGAGTCCATAAACGTTAAGGGATGGTACGAGAAGCTTGATACAGGCGATGTGCTGTACCTACTAGTGGAACGGTCGCACACGATGTATCTACCTCTACATCAGTAATTTTGAGATCGGAGTCACTTTATTATAAGTAATTGTAAGTAATGAGATAAGAGAAAAAATCTAATAATATTTGTCCCAATCAGCTTCCCTATTATGACATGATTGGACTAAACACACCCCAAAACACCGATAGATTTGCTACCTAGTAGGATATGTTTGAAACAAAGCATTATAAAAGGAGAAAAATTCCCTAGTCATGCAGCATGACTATAAGAGCGAATTTTCAAAGAAAAAATTGGTTTTATGTAAAACGACTCCATTAAGGAACATGAAGTCCATGTGCTCCTGTTTGAGGGCGGAATAAGATAATATTATATTATAGCAGTTCTGACTTCCCTATCTTATTCAGCGTGTAAAAACCTTTAAAATGAGGTTTCACATGTTAGACTTTCATTTTTTGAGTGAACCCCCCCTCCCACAACTCCCCAACCCCCCCCCCAGCTTTTGGACTTTTCAACTCTAAACACGACGGTGAAGTCAGAATTGCGATATCGCATTCCGTCATCAGATTAGACCAGAATAACCATGAAGATCGTATCAAGTAACAACCACGTTTCTTCATCTTCATCTTTCTTGAGGAACGAATGAGATATCGCAATTCTGATTTCAAGATCGTGTTCAGTACAAAAAAAAAACCTTTCAAATGAGGTGTCACTCGTCAAAATGTTCCATGTTGGGAATTTATGAGGAATTTTCCCCCCTAAAACTCCCCCCCCCCCCCTTAGCACTTAGCCTGTTGATTGCCTAGACAGATTTTTTGTGCAAGTTTGAACTTTTTATCTCAATCTTATCGAGAGTTTTCGTCTGGAATGACACATACATAAAATTTATTTAATATAAGAAATGTCTTTGGACTCGGAGAGTTAGTTTTTAACAAGTTTTATTCTTCAAATACACTAAAATAATTTAGAAACGTTATTACACTGGTATGGAAAATAGTAACTGGGTTGAACAGAGGTACGGTACGGAAACTGGTGGTGGACCGAACGGCAGCAACACTCGAAGGCAAACGACAGACTGGCGAGCCCCGCGTTCGGAGCATAGACCCATAGTCCATTATGGCTCGAATGGTGGATCGGTAAAACAGCAAGGAAATCATAGGATCAGCTCTCCAGTTGTTATTTGTTATCATTTTCAATACGTTCAGATATTTTTCACATTTTCCAATTATATATGAGATAGGTATGCGTTTTCTAAGTCAATGTTTTGTCAATCCACAATCCCAGGAATTTGACTTTAAGGTCGACCTTGAATGAGTGGCCTGCCAGATCTACATAAGCGTTTAGACCTAAACGTCGTTTACCGGTAAATGGAACGAGCACAGATTTTGCAAATGCTATGTCTAACCCTTTACGTTCACACCAGCCAATAAAATCAATCACAAATCTTTCAATTAGTTCCATACCAACTTCTGTTCTGAAACTCAATAAAAACGCAAATGTCGTCAGCGAATTGAATAATTGAGATACCATCCGGAACAATTGACTCAATATCTGATAAGTAAATTGAATAGAGAGTGGGTGATAGAATTCCCCCTTGGACTAGCCCTTTAGAACAGCAACGGGGTCCTAAATACTGATTTCCAATCCTCAAGTATAACTTTCATTTGCTAGACAATGTCTATTCACTAAATTTCGTACGTATCGCTGCGAAATGCCCATTGTAATCATACAATCAGCCCATATTTTCAAATTTTCATTTCGTATGCAGCAGCAATGTCAAAAAACATGGCCAAAGTCCCAGAACGCGATGATAACGATTTATGTATACTACTAACATAGCAATTCCGTCAAAAGTAGTTTTTTAGTTTTTAATCACTGCTAATCACTAAATCACTGAAGACATCAGTGACGAATGATTGGTCGGATGCGGTCGGGGTTAGGTTCTGGATTGTTCACGATATAGACTTGCTGTTTTCAAAACTGTTTTATTTGAGCAGCGTATTTATTTTGGTCCCAAAAAGTTGGTTTTACATTTTGTTTTCACAAATACAAAAACAATATGTTGCATAGCCTAACGAATTCTAGATAGGATATCATGACTTTGGAAAAGCACATGGGACCAGGGATAACAATTAACCCGCAAACACAGTACCAAAACAACGTCGTCCAAATCGGATTTCCGTGGAAATGTAAATAGCCAACTCCGACGACCGAAAAGAGATTCCAATTCCCCAACGTCATAAGCCGCAGCACCCCGTGGTACCAGTACTAATAGAAACGTGAGGGTAATAGAAATGCCGGGAAGCACTATGCGTTTCTCGCGCAAGATTAAATCAAATGATTGTTGGCTGAAGGTTTCCCCAGCGGCATTACAATCTAATCCCCAACTAGATTAGGTTGCCTTAGCCCTCGCCCCCCTCATCATCCAAGGCTCCCCTACACCCATGCAATAATTCCTGTATCGTTATTATTCGAATCTGTTTAATGCAACGGAGCGTGTGTGTGTGTATCCCGGAGGGTTGCCTGCGTTGCAGCCGAGAACTCATTAAATAGGGGGAAATATCTCGTCTAGTGTAACCCATCGAATTAGACACATCACGGCAAAAACAGCAATTTTTGTCAAACCATGCTCTGAGACGGGTCCCATCAACTCTTTAAAATTGGGAATAATGTTGGGATTTAAAAAAACGAATTTTGATAACATTTGTTCCGGAGCGTCTGAGGCCAACAATTTGTCAGATATTCTTGTCATAGTCCCATGGTTGAAGATAACTAACTACACTGGTGACGTCAGTGTAAAAGCCTTCCCGCCTTTTCTCATTCCCACTCCTATCCCCTCTTCTCCCTCTACCTATCTGTGGGTTTTCAATAAATCGATATAGTTGCAAACCAGAAGTCGTACGTACATATTTTAAAACATCCTAATTCCCGAAACTGTCGCAACATTACATGGTGTCAGGTTTTTTAATTTCTAACCAAAAGTGCTGAAGTCTGCATTCACCGAATCGTGAATCGAGTTCGCGGAAACTGGAGAAGCCGGAACCTTTCGAGAATCGAGAGACTTTTCCTGGAACTCGACGGACCCCTACGCAACCAACCATCATGGCCACGGAAATGAAACCACCCCGAAATTTCAACTTCGATGCTGATAACTTAAAGAAGGAATGGACGGAATGGCTTCAGAATTTCGCCATTTTCCTGATAGCCAGCAAGAAGAAGAGAGAAACGGACGAAGTGAAAATTGCAACCATTCTAAATCAACTGGGACATCGCGGAGTTGCGATATTCAACACGTTGCGACAAGACGCCATTATAAAACTACAATCGGAAGCAGGAGACGAAGCAGCCAGTAAGAAAGCAGAAGAGCTAGCTTTAGCCAAATATGACGAAGTAATTGATGCGTTTTCCAAATACTTTGCTCCAAAGAAAAACATCATCCACGAGAGATTCAAATTCAATCGAATTAGCTATAATCCCAGTGAATCGCTCATGGAATTTATCACAAAGCTTAAAACAGCGGCCTCAACATGTGAATTTGTTGATCGAAACGAAATGATACGTGACCGCCTGGTAGCTGGAATCACCGACACACACCTACTGAGCAAGATGTTGGATGAAGACGACCTCACATTGGAACGCGCCATTGAGCTATGCAAACGCTTTGAAATGAGGACGCAGGAGATCGAGGACTTCAGAAGAGACAAGAAAGAAGACCAGAAGATTGATGCACTCCACAACAAAAGAAATTATAAAAAAGGTAGGCCCAGCTCGTCAGCTTATGTGAAAAAACGAAATGATGATTCCAATAATCGAAAATATCTGTGCAAGAAATGCAATTCAGAACATAAAGCGTTCAACTGCCCAGCTTTTGGAAAGGAATGTAAATCCTGTAATGGCAAAAATCACTATGCTAATTGTTGTCCAAATCGGAACGTAAGAAAATACTCCCGTAATTATAATACCCGTCGTAAAACAAATGCTATAGAAAATGACGAAGATAATGACAGTGACTCGTCAGTATATCTTGACTCCTTAACTAGGAATGTTGATAAAATTAAAAATGTAACTGACTGGTCTATCATCGGCAAGATTAATAACGTAAACATTAAAGTCAAGGTAGATTCAGGAAGTAATGTGAATGTCTTACCATTAAGAATTTATAAACAATTGGACATGAATCCAAGAGAATTAAAAAAATGTGACTTGAAATTGTCAGCTTACAATAACAATAAGTTGAGAATTTAAGGTAAAATAAGCTTATTGACTAAATTTAAACATGTTACAGAAAATATCGAATACATTATAATTGACACGTTGGATAAGCCAATAATGGGACTAGAAACCAGCGAAAGTTTAAACATAATTAAAAAACTAGAAGAATTGAAAATTAAGAAAATAGAGAATCTAAAATCTAAAGAAGACGTTGTAAATAGGTATAAGCACGTATTTACAGGAGTTGGTAAATTCCCAGGAAAACCATACTCAATTCAATTGAAAGATAACGCTTCACCTGTCGCTTTTTCCCCTCGTAGAGTACCGAAACATCTACAGAAGCGATTAAAAGAACATCTCGATAGGTTGGAAAGAGATGGAATTATATCTAAGGCAGAAGGACCCTGTATATGGCAACACCCCCTAGTTATAATTGAAAAAGACGCAAATAACCTAAGAATTTGTCTTGATCCAAAAAACCTGAATCAGCAAATTATCGACGATAAGTATCATATACCTACGCAAGATGAAATATTTGATGATTTAAACGGAAAAAAGTTTTTTTCAATCTTAGACCTCAAAGAAGGTTTCTACCAGACAGAAATCGATATTAAATCAGCGGAATTATGCAGTATTGCAACCCCTTATGGAAGATATAGGTTCCATCGATTGCCATTTGGTGTCAAAATATGTGCCGAAGTGTTTCAAAGAAAGAATTTTGAACTGTTTGGCAGTATACAAGGTGTAAAAATAAATATCGATGATGTCATAATAGCGGGGACAACAAAACAAGAACATGACGAAATTTTAATAAAAGTTTTAGAAAAAGCTAAGGCTTCAAATATAACATTTAATGAAAAAAAGTTTAAATTTTGTGAACAAAAAATTAAGATCTTGGGAAGCATAATTTCTGAGGAAGGAATAGCCATAGATCCTGTAAGGATTGAAGCTATTAATAAAATGCCAGAACCTAACGACAAGAAAGCCTTATTACGATTTTTAGGTGTAGTAAAATATGTAGCTAAATATATTCCCAATCTATCATCAGAAACAGCCCCTTTAAGAAATTTGACCAAGGATAAAGAACCTCGGAGGTGGACGCAAGTACACTCAGATTGTGTCAACAAAATTAAAAAATTGTTAACAAACAGCCCTGTTCTAGGTCATTACAATGAAAATTTGCCAGTAACAATACAAACAGATGCTTGCAATGAAGGGTTAGGATGTGTACTGCTACAAAATAATAGACCGATAGCTTTTGCATCACTTCATTAACCAAAACTGAGCAAAAATATGCGATTATCGAGAAGGAAATGTTAGGAGCTTGTTTTGCATTGGAACGTTTTCACTATTATGTATATGGACGTATGGTGGAAATTCAAACGGACCACAAACCCCTTATAACTATAATTAAACAGGATTTTGACAAAGTTCCCTCTAGGCTACAAAGGATGAAATTGAAAATAATGAAATATAAATTTAATATGACGTACTTACCTGGAAAGCAAATGGTAATAGCGGATGCCCTATCAAGAGCATTTATACCCGGTGACGATAAAATCGACCCAGAAATGCAATATGTCATTCATAGACTCATTGAATCAGTAATGTCTAACACTAAATACCAAGATTTCGTAGAAGCCACTAGAACTGATCCAACCTTAAATGTTGTGATGTCTTTTGTCAAAAATGGATGGCCAAGTAAAGTAACTGGAGAAATAGGCCAATATGTAAAAATAAAAGAGTACTTAGCTATAAGTAAAAAACTATTATTCTATCAGGACCGGATAGTTATCCCTCGAAATGAAAGAAAAAAATTGCTAATGAAACTCCACGAAGGGCACATGGGAATTGGTAAAACCCGATCCAAAGCACGTAAACTATTTTTTTGGCCTGGTATGTCAGCGGACATTGACAATTATGTGTCAACATGCCAAATTTGCCAAGAAAGTAGGGTGTACAACACAAAAGAAACAATGATAGTGCAAGACATTCCCAGTCGCCCATGGTCGAAGTTAGGAATGGACATTCTTGAATTTCAAACAAAATCCTATTTGGTGACAATAGATTATTTTTCCAAGTGGATAGAATTTGAGAAAATAAAACAAAAAGATACAGGAAATGTCATAAAGATCTGCGAATCGATGTTTGCCCGATTTGGTTTCCCTGATGAAATCATCACGGACAATAATCCATTCGGCAGCATAAAATTCAAGGAATATTTGTCAGGAATAGGAGTAAAACTTACAACAAGCAGCCCAAATTATGCCAAAGATAGTTAAAGATAGAGTAAAGATAGTTAAGAATATGCTCCGAAAATGCAAGAAAACCGGTCAAAATCCTAACATACATTTAATGCATTATCGAAATGCTCTAATTCCAAGTATTGGGTATTCTCCAAGTCAAATGATGATTGGTAGATGGCTCAAAGACGGGCTACATTTCAATGAGTCCGATCTAGTAATAAAGCCGATACCAATTGATAAGATTAGGGAAAAGAGTTTAATGGCCAAATTGCAACAAAAACAATACTATGATCGTAATGCTAAGGACTTACCGAAAGTAAATGAAGACGACCCAATAATATACCGGCACAAAAATAATTGGTTCAGAGGAAAAGTCGTGCGACAAGCAGAAACCCCTAGATCATGGTTTGTTGAAGGTCAAAACAAAAAAGAATATAGGAAGAATAGAAGAGATTTTATTTTTATTAAAACTGACAAAAGTAACAACTTAAATTCAAACCACCGACCACAAAACACTTCATCACCGACCCGAACTTATAAATTACGAGATCGCGAACAACTTCACTCGCCACAAAGATTTGGCATAGTACACTATTCAGACTCAGATTTCAAATAGGTAATAAACGCAACAGAGAGGTAAAATGTTCACGACGTTATCAAAGTTAATTGTATTTTAGAAGAATAATATTATTATTGTATATTGAAGCAACCAATTATGTTAACCAATTATGATGTAACCTCCCTCAAGTGAGAGGATGAATCGATTGTAGGATCGATAACTCCATCGCTAACTTGATCGCAACTCATTGTAATTGATCACAAGGATACTTAATTAATTTTGAACTATGTATTGTTTTATTTTTATCATTAATCTTTTATTGTAAAATTTATTGAAAGCAAACCATAATATGTATAAAGTGTCCAAGAATATTTTTATTTTTCAAAAGAAGAAAGATGTCATAGTCCCATGGTTGAAGATAACTAACCTGGTGACGTCAGTGTAAAAGCCTTCCCGCCTTTTCTCATTCCCACTCCTATCCCCTCTTCTCCCTCTACCTATCTGTGGGTTTTCAATAAATCGATATAGTTGCAAACCAGAAGTCGTACGTACATATTTTAAAACATCCTAATTCCCGAAACTGTCGCAACATTACAATTCTAGTACCAAGTAGAGTATGGGGGAAAATCAGAAAAGTCTTCTCTCGAATCGGGACGTTAGACAACTTAGAAAACTTTTAATGTTTTAACCATTAGATGCGGTCACAATAATCAGACTGGCACGTAAATTTAATCAATCAATCAATGTTAACTGGTTGAATGGTTGGAATTATCCATATCTTATGTGGTGATCGTACTGTTCGGCCACTCCTGCTGCCAGAAAAATACGAGTTTGACCGTTCGAAATTGATCCGCCATGTCAGTTATCTGGACAGAAGGGTCAGAAAATAATAAACCGGTGAGGATAAGTGTGCACCTTTTATTCAACACCAAGAAGCTTGGCCCCATAGATCATATGTATATGTATGGGATACATACCGGGTGTAACCCTTAAGGTCGTACCACCGGCCAGGGATCGATTCTACAACTAATTTCTGATGAAAAGTGTCCTATAAAATGTTTTTATACGGTTGAAATCCGAATTTTTTTACGTTTAAGATTTTGGTTTATTTTTTCGTGTTTTCGACCTTGTCACTAAAATGGCCATAAGAATCGCATTTTTCAGTCAACATTCAAATGTGAATATACGGTTGGCAAGAGCGTTAAATTTGCTATCTCCCTAGTGCTAAATGAAACTTTTTCAAGAAGATTCAGATATTGAAAAAATGAGCCCGATTAGGAAAGTCTCGAAAATTTCGGAATTGTACAGTTTTGACATTTTCATGTCTTTCATAATATGAAAGACATGAAAATGTCAAAACTGTACAATTCCGAAATTTTCGAGACTTTCCTAATCGGGCTCATTTTTTCAATATCTGGCATAATTTTCCATATTATGGCACATAAAAAAAAAAATCGTCACGAAAATCGTCACGAAATTTGTCCCAAGTCGCCACAATGATGATTATGACCATCAGAAGTGAAGTTGTTCGTTATTGGAATTAGGTAGGTACTTTACAGTTTGATATTTCTGATGATTTTCGCTTACAACCGATTCGTTGCTACGGAACTTTATCTTCGCCAGTTATCATCGTACAAAAATCGTTCACCACTCGTTGGATAGCTCTCGATTTACCTAACCATATTACGTTAACCACTGCGGAGTGCGTGGCCGACAAGCTGCGGTATGAGCGTGATTGTTTAAATAATTGTTTACACACAGGTGATCATTCTCAATAATTTATATTGACAAAATTATGACCATCAGAAGTGAAGTTGTTCGTTATTGGAATTAGGTAGGTACTTTACAGTTTGATATTACTTCCCAGTTTCGGCCCTGATCATCCTAGAAAGCTGATACTCGGTATACAAACTCTTGAGGGAACTCTAAATTCGAATTATGATATGCGCATGACTTGATACGAAGTTTGTTTGCACACAACATGAAAATGTCTCAATGTGTTGCAGACTCGTATGCAAGCGTTTACTTTGGCGTTTAGTATTGGCGCGCCCCTTGAATTTACGACCTTCCTCCATTTAACGGTAAAAATATTTCATTACGGAAATACTCATTATCAATGGTAGATATTTATTACGAAAATCAATAGGGGTTATACTCGTAATTTACGGTATTTTCAAACGTTTGTAAGCCTAACTAAATCTGCCAGTTACTCGCATTGTAACTCTTGTAACCCAAAAGCTCAGCTTTCCAACGGTATGATCAAAAAATTGTTTACAGTGGAACCATGTTGTAAAATTCACGTTTCCGTAACAAAAACCGTGGATCTTTCAGTAAAAATCGACAAGTAAAATATTTCGCTAAGTCGACAGTTTTTCCGTAAAATGAGTTAGGCAGTAATCTTGTTCGCAATCTTTGTCTCGCTGAGTCATAGGATGACACAAGACTTCTCGAATAAGCAGTCACAGATATCTTGTCCAATTCATTTTTCGCAACTAATACTTGTATAAAAAGTTTGTATTTGTAGTATTTTTATTACTTTCACTACCTACAAACCTGATCCTCCTTCCCCTAATCACCACCATCAAGTATTAGTTGCTTGTGGAAGTAATAAAAACGTCTCGCAATAGCGCCAAGGGGAGATTTCGAATGGGGTACGGTGCTTGTGAAGTGGTTAAGCTTTTCACTATACTTAGCTCCTTAATGAGGAAAAGGGTGGGCGGGGAAAGTGGATATCATAACTTTTTCCGGCCTCTGAAGAATGATATTTGCGAGGCGGGGTGATTTTTACACGGAGTGTTTTTTGGGGGGATATCACATCTTTTTGTTGTTGAAGTGGGTCATTTTATAAAGAAGGTCTATGCAAAATTTCAAGTCGATTGGTCCGGTTACCCAGGCTGTAGACTCGTCAAAGTTGCCAAAATTAGCCTAAATTTCAGTTTTTTGTTTCTAAAAGTTTTTGGGTTGAGATAATGGGTTAAACCTTTCAAAAGGCACTGTCTGATGTTGAAACGAAGCTCTGTGCAAAATTTCAAGTCAATCCGTGAAGGTGGAAATGCCTAACTGATTAAGGAGAAGAAGAACAGGTAAGGGTGAAAAACCGGATTTTTGAAGTTATATAACTCGGCTCCCTTTAAAGATATCGACTTGAATCTTTCAAAAGGCACTTGCTACACTTAAAACGAAGCTCCGTGCAAAATTTCAAGTCAATCGGCGAAGGTGGAGAGGCTGTAGCCTTGACCGACTGCAAAAAGTAGAAAAACATGGTAATTTTTTATTTTTTTTTTATTTTTTTTTTTTATTGCATTTATTGATTACTACAAAACATATTAATACACATTAAAGGTATATTTAGCCTAAATGCTACAACCCCAATAAGATATAATCTTGTGCTGGGGTTGGAGTCCAACTAACCTTACTGTTCAGACTTACTCGAATTCGCAACCTTACCAGCCATCAACTACAAGTCACTTCTACTTCCTTCGAAATCCCTTTTGGTTTATTATCTTCGATAATGAACCATTGGAATCGCCCAAAGAAAAAAATTTTTTAACCCCCCCTCAAAATTTGTTGGTTTACGTTTCAAGACACGTAGATTCAGAAAATCGAATAAAAAAAAATCCGTCCGTCCGCCGTACGCCGTACGCCGTACACCGTACGCCGTACGCCGTCCCCCGTACGCCGTACGCCGTCCGCCGTCCGCCGTCCACGCCGTTTTGCCCAGTTAGCGTTGAGCTAAAATTACGAAATTTGGTTTCTGGGTTTGGACCAGCCCCACAATGATCCTCGAAACTTTTCATAACCCTAGGTCAAGGGGAAGGGGTTCAAAACGAAATTTAAAATTTCGACAATGTCATATCTCCAAATATTTAACTGAACCGTGTAATGTTTAGTTCACTTTTGAATGACCTGAAAAATTACGAATCTTTTAAGACCAATTGGATTGTTGTGCGACCAGCTGTTCGTTCACAGTGAGCGCGCAAAGGTTTAGGAAAAACACTAAACTTTCGCGCCGAAAACGGTAGTTATGTGACCCAACCACCAGACGCCCAGAATAAAACTACCTTTTTTCATCTTCCCGGTAAACTACAGTCTAGAAATTTTAACCGTGAGTCGGGGATAGACCACATTGCAATATTTACTCGGTTTCTCATCTGTAAAATTGTTTAAATAATACCTTTTTGTAATAATACAAATTAAATTTTGATGATGAGCTATTGACTTGAAATTTTAAAAATAGGTTAGAACTGGATAACAATGCAATATTCACTCGGTTTCTTGTCTGTAAAATTGTTTAAATAATACCTATTTGTTTAAACAAATTAAATGTTGATGATGAGCTAGATACTTGAAATTTTAAATATAGGTCTGAAATGGATGACATTTCATTATTCACTCGGTTTGTATGACATGGTATGAGTATGGTATGGTATATTATTGTATGTATGATTTGGTATAATACAGTATGGTATGATAGGAAAGAAATTCGTATGGTATGGTATGAGTACGGTGAGAATATGGTATGGTGCCGATTTGCAATACAGTCTGGTATAGACAGAAGGGTGATCTGCACAAGGAAGATAATAAACCGTTGTGTCAAGAATTTGCAGAGTTTTTCCTTTCATGAGCACATCATTTTTGCACCTCACCAATATTTGTTCACATTAAAGTTCCTGTATAAAACTTCGCAAGTTCCTAATCAATGTTATCTATTTATCAGTTATCAATGTTATCACCACTATCATCATGTAGGAATTACACTGGGAAGTACTTCATGGATGCAATAAGACAGGACTGTGATATTATTATAATTGTTATTAATTTATTTTCTGTGCAATATTAGGTAAATTACTTATTGTTTAATTGTGCTATATTTATTTTGACCTAAATCTTGTGCTATTTATAAGGACATCAGAGAACATCTCCCAACCATCAATCCTCAGCATCACTGTTTCCAGGAGGAAGGGGCAACAGGTGGGAGTCTTCACATAAAAAGTCATTGCGTCGCCATCTTACACTTCCAACATTGTGCTTTCAAATACGTTACATGTGCTAATAATTATATCCAAATTCATCCAAGTTCGAGTTACCATCATCTAGTCAGTTTCATCTGTGATCACATCATCGTCATCCCTGCAATATTTATCCGTACCTACTGTAACACGTTGGTACTACGAAGCTGAGTGGAATTTTCAACTAGTTGAGGGACTTGGAAACTTTACCCATATCACCTTGGAGAACCTACACATAATTCTATCAACCATCTGGACTGCACCTTTCTAGTCATCACAGCATCATCATTCTAGTCATCAAAACAGATAAGCACTATTAGTTATAAGCACATACTGTTCCTATAAAATCTATCTACTCCATTATTGACGTTCCGACTCAAAGTTACCAGTGGCCACTGTAGGTTTCATCTTCTTTATCATAATTCTCCTAAAGCACTGAGTTCCTATTTACAAATAAATATCAGTGAATGTTGGTGTTTCATCAATAACAGATTCTGTGTCTTTAATCTCTCTGAGCACCCTTAGTTCCTATTAGTTGTTTGTACCTACTTGAGTGTTAATCTCTAATTTTCCTCAGTTGAGGTGGTCCTTCGAGTTTTTTCTAATCAACTATTATCTTTTAAACATAATTATTAAGTTCTAGGACAAGTGCTGAAATCAACCCAGTAGGTCTTAGGCGCTACACTTACCTTATTACATCAATATATATTTTACATTATCTGCATTATTATTATTATTTTCTTAATTTAATTAATATTATTTAATGAGTAGTAATCATTTTACAAACATTTTTTTGATTTTCAATTTGAACTGTTCTAGATTAAGTTGTGGTAAACTTTCCTCAAAATCGTAGCTGTTGAATTGGTTTTTGAAGTTATATAACTCGGCTCCCTTTAGACCTAGCGACTTGAAACTTTCAGGGCTTTCTTCTATCCACACCATAAAGATCCATACCAAATTTCAAGTTGATCGGTCTACTAGGAGCCGAGATATGGCCATAATTAGCCTAAATTACCCTAAATTTCAGTTTTTTTGTCCCTAATTTTGTTTGGGTTGAGATAATTGCTTATTTCGTTCAAATGGCACTGAGCCATGCTATAAAGAAGGTGTGTAAAAAAATTCAAGTCGATTGGTCCTTTTACCCAGGCTGTAGACTCGTCAAAGTGGATAGAATTTTCCTAAGGTTTCTGTTCTTTTGTTTCTAAAACTTTTTTGGGTTGAGATAATGGGTTAAATCTTATATAAGGCTCTGTCTCAAGGTTAAATGAAGCTCTGTGCAAAATTTCAAGTCAATCGGTCAACGTGGAGAGGCTCCAGCCTTGCCTGTCTGAACAAGGAGAAGAAGAAGGAGAAGAAGAAGGAGAAGAACAATCTAAGGCCGTAAAACCGGGTTTTTGAAGTTATGTAGCTCGGCTCCCTTTAGACCTATCGATTTGAAACTTTCAGGGCTTTCTAATATACACTCAAAGAAGACCCACACCAAATTTCAAGTTGATCGGTCAAATAGGAGCCGAGATATGGATACCTCGAAAACGCGTTTCGTGACGTCCGGTAAACATGTCTCGGCATCGTTTGTTTTCTCAACTTCTTTGCTTGGCGGGGCGGAACGCTACCGCGTTCCTAGATCATAAATTTTTCCGGCCTCTGAAGAATGATATTTGCGAGGCGGGGTGATTTTTACACGGAGTGTTTTTTGGGGGATATGTATATACCTAAATGTAGGTATACCTAAATACGTTACTTTAAAACATCGCTAATTAATTCCTGCTGCATGACTGAACTTTTTAATTAGTGCTTTATAAAGGGTGATTCTCAGTTTGAGGGACAATCGAAGGTTTGGAATTTCAAATTTTATTTTGCTCACCTAAAATTCTGCATTTTTTAAGTATATCTTTAGGAGTCATTCTAAAGGTACTGTGATGAGCCATCACGCATAAATTTCATTTCTGTCCTCAAAAATGAATTTTTAAAATTTCGTAGACCACGACAATGAGAAGTGCCCATGACAATGAGTTTTCCTTCCTTAATGACGGTAGAATAGTACGTAAGGGTAAAGATATTATTAACACAATGGCAACAATATCAATAAAAGGTTTTTGTATTAAAATAACGAACACAAATATTAATGTTTACAAAATACCAAACTTGAACACCATTACCCTACACTTTGAAAAAATATTTTAATTATTATCAGTCAAACTTATCATAATTAAATCTCAGTCTCACTCGTAGAAGTAGGTAACAAACTTTTGAAGTTGTAAGTACAAAAACTAGACAATAGGAAACTTAGAACAAAATATTCACTAACAAATTCTAGAAGGAAATTCCTACATGTAAGTAGGTACCACAGAAAAAATTGTGAGTTTTGAATCCTCTCCAATAAGTTTCTGATTTGATTAAAATTGAAGATATTGAAGATATTTAGCTTCGTCAATCACCACGAGTCGAGGAAAAATAGGACGCGGAGCGTTTATTTTACAGAGAATCATTCTGCAGGTAATCTGTTGAGGGAGAGGTGGGTTAGGCCAGAAAAATCGATTCTTGCCGTTGTTGTTCATGCAGTTGATCGTCACACTTGCATGATTCAATTCACGATAAGGAGTTGGTGCAATGCCATCTTCACCAATCAATTATTGATGATGTCGTGGAATCAGGGGATTCATCTCTTAATTTTTTTTAGATATTTCTTTCGGTCGTAAAACTTTTTGCTGCTTGCTCTCCACTTCTTCCTTTGTTGCCTCTTCTCCCTGTTTGACATTTCCTTTATCATCTTCAGTTTCTCTGACCTCTCATCCCTCTCATACCTAGCTTTCCTCTTCATCTGATCCTCTGCTCTCAGCTCTGGTGCACTTCTCTTCTCTTCCTTTCCGCTTCTCTTTTCTTCTTCAGCCGTTCTGCATCCGTCATTTTTGTCCGACCCATTTTTTTCTGTAATGAAAGAGACAGTATTACTTCATTTTTCCTTTTAAAAACCAATGTAGCAGTATTTTAGGTACTAATTATTTACAGAACGTTGAACCGTAAACCTGGGGAGCTTAGGAATCAATAGGGAAATTTCTTTCCACATTATCATTCCCTATTCCAACTTTTATATAGAGAAAATTCATTAGGGAAAGTGCAGAAAGCAATTTAATACCGAGTTACTTCAAATTCTAAGCATTTTTCTCATTGGTATGGTCTTTCCTCATTGTCGTGGCATTTAAAGTGGCCACTACAATGAGATACCGAAATCGCCATGACAATGAGAAATTGACTTCAACCTTCGGCAGTTTGGAGCCTAATCAACCCTTTTTGAAACTTGATCATGCATTACGTTAGGTTCTTGAATCTCTACCCCAACATGTGGAAAACAAATTAATAGTCGGTTCATCAGGCATTGATTCTCAAACCCATAACAATGAGACCTATGAAGGATACACACCTGTTTGTTCCACGTTTCTCCTCGATGGATGAGCGCCGACTGAACAAGACGGCGAAGGCACAGCGTATCCTTCAAGGGCAGGGTTGCCATAACAGAAAAAACTTTGAATTGACCTAAAATTCCCTCTTTTGAGTGAAATTCGATGTTATCAATCTCAGCCATGACAATGAGACAACAAGTTAGGGACAAACTTTGCGATCTCAATTCATGAAGATAATCTCAAGAGTAGTCCCGTCTATAAGCACTGTACTATCCAACAACTAATTCTGAAAAATAAAAATGCAACTTTTTCCGGCTAAGCAATCATCAAGGAAGGTGGAGGTTTGAATAACGTTCGAATGTTGACCTGGGGACAGGCCACGACAATGAGATTTGAGGTATATATGGATAAATTAAAGGCATTTGAAATGACGAAAAACGACTAGATATTATTGGGATAAGTAGGCCAGGTAACCACACTGATATCGCAAAAAGAAAAATTTGGAAAAGTTGGACTGCCACTTTTTAATCAACGAAGGACAGCGATTGTCCCGTAAACTGAGAACCAACCTTATAAACTCTTCCGAATAAGTTGAACAGTGGTTACATATTATATTCTATTACCTACCTAATACATTTAGTTTCATTTAGCGGAGACCTTATCGCTTCAATCTATAATTTAGGTACGATACTGTTAAAAGCCTCTCTTTCTCTCGTAAGATTACCAGGGACCACCAAGTTTTCGGCGAGCTCTCCCTCGAGTAGTCGAAGAAAGTTACTCAAAGCCTAAGGCCGAAGAAAGGAGCAGAGGGCGAAGGGACCTTTGAAATGTTTAGCCGAAGAGTCGATGAACACCCATAATCCTATGATGATAAGGAATTCCTAATGGCCATCAGTTGATGTAGAAAGTGATGGGAGGGGGTGGGAAAAGCTGCCTGGTAAACCTAATCTATATTGCAGAGGCTTTCATAATGAACCCTCTCAACTTCGGTTTTGAGGCGTTGATTGCCTGCTCAGTAAGGGGTCCAAACAATTTTCACAGCTACGCATTTGAGGTTTGGGCGTTAAATCACAGCATCTTTAATTGAAATTAAAAAAATTTAATTTACTAACGTTCGAGCATCGCTACCGCAGCGTTAGCCCCAAACATTAAATTGGTTTAGGTTGCATTAGATTAAATTGCATTTCCAGCATTTGATTGCTAACAATGCGTAATTCAAGCTCGCCGTACGGCTGCTACTGGCACTGCTGCAGTATTCCCGGTTCAATTAGCTTTATGATTTAAGTTGTCAACAAGTTGCCATCGCTGCCGAACCTGGTCCTGATAATAAAAAGACTGTAACTAGTCCAGTTTTAATCTTAAAAACTCTGCAAATTCTTGACACAACGGTTTATTATCTTCCTAGTGCAGATCACCCTTCTGTCTATACCAGACTATGTTGCAAATCGGTACCATACCATATTCTCACCGTACTCATACCATAACATACGAATTTCTTTCCTATCATACCATACTGTACTATACCAAATCATATCATACCATACCATACTTATACCACGTCATACAAACGGAGTGATTATTGAAACGTCATCCAATTCTGACCTATATTTAAAATTTCAAAAGTCTAGCTCATAATCAAAATTTAATTTGTTTAAACGAATAGGTATTATTTAAAGAATTTTACAGACAAGAAACCGAGTGAATATTGCATTGTGATCCAGTTCTGACCTAGTTTTAAATTTTCAAGTCAATAGCTCATCATCAAAATTTAATTTGTATTATTACAAAAAGGTATTATTAAATAATACCCATTTAAATTTTAAACAATTTTACAGATGAGAAACCGAGTGAATATTGCAATGTGGTCTATACCCGACTCACGGTTAAAATTTCCAGTCTGTAGTTTACCGGGAAGATGAAAAAAGGTAGTTTTATGTTGGGCGGCTGAGGGTTGACCCAACTAACGGCCGTTTTAAACGCGAAGTTTAGTGTTTCTCGCAAACCTATGCGCGCTCACTGTGAATCAACGGCTGGTCGTACAAAAATCCAATTGGCCTTAAAAAATTCTTAGTTTTTCAGGTCATTCAAAAGTGAACTAAACATTACACCGTTCGGTTAAATTTTTCGAGATATGACATTGTCGAAATTTTAAATTTCGTTTTGAACCCCTTTCCATTGAGCTAGGATTATGAAAAGTTTCAAGGATCATTGTGGGGGTGGTCCGAACCCGGAAACCGAATTTCGCATTTTTAGCTCAACGCTAACTGGCCAAAACGGCGCAGACAGCGTACGGCGGACGGACGGATTTTGGTTTATTATCTTCGATACCTAATGAACTATTGGAATCGCCCAAAGAAAAACATTTTTTAACCCCCCCTCAAAATTTGTAGGTTTACGTTTCAAGATAGGTACGTAGATTCAGAAAATCGAATAAAAAACTGCAAATTCTTGACACAACGGTTCATTACCTTCTTTGTACAGATCACCCTTCTGTCTAGATCACTAGGTCTAAATGTCTAGATCCGGATGGATTTTCTGATCCAAGATAATAAACCAAAATACTGTACGTTAACTGCATTACCAAATCCGGCTGTTGGAATCGACTGGGTTCCTTTGTGCAGAACCTGAATGATAGAGATGATGAATTAATTACCAAATTTGTAATTACAATCAAACGGTTGAAATACAGGTCAATGTTCATACTGAGGAGCTGTTTGAAACATCATATGGTTTTAGTGATGTCGAGTTTTTTGTTCTGAGGTACGTTTCGTGCTACGGAAATGAAGGTAATTTCGAATGTTTGTTGGTAGGTACTTCTTTTATAGGAAAATTATTGCTGACATAGTATCAAAAACAAACTAAATGCTTGCATACGGGTCTGCAACACATTGGGACATTTTATGTCAATATTGATAATATCCAATCTTAATAAACCGTTCAGCCTATATCTAATAGCCTATATCAAGTTTCTTGCGAAGTCGATATTCACGCTTTTTATCGGCATTTGTTTTTACAAGTTCGTTTACGGCATTCTTTGTAGTATGACTACCCATACTCATACAAAGTTTCTTACGAATTCGATATTCACGCTGTTTATCGGCATTTTTTTTTTTTTTTTACAGTTACTGTTGAGGCCAAATTTAGTTTTAGCGTTGTTTTCCCTTTGTTAATCGGTTCGACGTTCATCTCGTCGTTCGCTCCATTGGTACGTATGAATTGTTCATACTTTTTCCGACGAGAAAGGAGTATCGACAACAGACTTACGAAACTCTTCCGATTCCATATCAACAAATAAAATCACAACAACGGTTAGTAATTAATCACTTTAAAACCAATTACACAAATGCACAAATAAAATATGTAAGATTCGGAGCACACATACAAGTATTCACGCTGATGGCTAAATCAAAACTAACAATAACAAAACATCGAATCCCAGTTTCCTATACGACCAACTTTGTTTGGATGTAGTATTATTTTAATGAAAACCGAAATGTAGGTAACCTCAACCTCAAGCAATTGATCACAAAACAAGCTGCAGTGTTCACTATATCAATTTATAACATAAAAATATATATAAGTCTGACATAAATACCAAGAACAAATACGCAAGAAATGCGTTAAAATTCGAGAGCTTTCGAGCGAATGGAGAACGATTTTTGTCCGATGATTTCATTTCCCTAGCAACAGCTTGGTTGTAAGTGATAATTATCGTAAAATGTAGGTAACGCTTTTCGAGGACACTTTTTCGTGACAGTTTTCCGTGACAGTTTTAACATGAATAATGTTGTTGCGGTGGCCTACCAGAGTTGAAAAGCGTAACGAAGTTTAAGTCACGAAATTATGTCACGAAGATTTTTAATGATTTTCACGTACAACCGAGCCGTTTCTAGGGAAATGAAACTTCTTTAGTTTTCAACGGACAAAAATCGTTCTCCATTCGTTGGAAAGCCTTTAATTTATGCATAAATAATTTATATACTGCCAAAACCGCTGTAAATATCGAAGAAGCTGAGATACAGCCCTGAGTAAATAAAACTGTAAACAACATTATTCATGTTTTGCATAGCAAATACCTCGTTCTATACGAAGTATAGAAGAGAAAAGATCCGGGGGGTCCAGGGGGGCTTGCCCCCCTGGCGAGGCGCGAAGCGCCGAGTTTTATTTCATGTGCCAAAGCAAAGACATAAAATGTCAAAACCCCTGAATTATATCAGTACATTTTATTTAATAAATGTACCGATATAAACCTGTATTTCAACCGTTTGATTCGCGATCGTGTTGACAGGTTCATATCGGCTCAACCTTTGAGCCCTCATTGTGAACGAACAGTGGGTCGTACGAAGCTGCGGATGGTCTCAAAAAATTCTAAACAATAAACTCTAACTAAATGAGAACTAAAAACTACACCGTTCTATATGAATTTTTCGAGATATGAAATTTTCAAAATTTCAAAATTCGTTTTGAACCCCTTCCCCTTGAGCTAGGGTTATGAAAAGTTTCGAGGATTATCGTGGGGTTGGTCGGAACCCGTAACAAAAATTTCGAAATTTTAGCTCAAAGCTAACTGGGCACACTGCCGCGTACGGCGGACGGCGGCTTTTCTGAATCTACGTATCTTGAAACGTAAACCAACAAATTTTGACATGGGGTTAAAAAAATGTTTTCTTTGGGCGATTCCAATGTTTCATTATCGAAGATAATAAACCAAAATCCGTCCGTACGCCATACGCCGTCCGCGGCACTTTGCCCAGTTAGCTCTGAGCTAAAATTTCGATTTATATATATATATAAACGTATTGCCCGGCCAGAGGCACACGGCGGCTAGAGGCTACCGGCAATTTTTTAGATGGGTGAAATGTAGACTACTCAGCTTTTCGTTCCTGTCTTGCAGGTTAGTATGGAGCTTGGGAGCCTCTGGCCCTGGGGATTATTTATTTTATTATCAATCCGCAAATTACCTAATTACTCACAAATTTTGTTGTAAAACAATATTAGTATGTAAAAACGCTGCAAAGTCCTTGTCACATGGGTTTATTATTCTACTGGACTTACCCACAGAAGTGTTAGCCGTTCATTTATTGTTTCTTTCATGTAAAATAATTGAAATAGCTATCTGTGATGGTTTCAACCAATACCCCCCACCAACTTTGATGTGAATTTTGATGTGTCTTGTCTACAAGAAGATACCTATCCCCCCAAAAAACACTCCGTGTAAAAATCACCCCGCCTCGCAAATATTTATATCATTCTTCAGAGGCCGGAAAAAGTTATGATATCCACTTTCCCCGCCCGCCCTTTTCCTCATTAAGGAGCTAAGTATAATGAAAAGCTTAACCACTTCACAAGCACCGTACCCCTTTTTCCCTAATGATCCCATGATTCTGAGATTTGGTATGTGGGCCTTTGAGGGACTTCTGAACACAACTGACCGATCCCAGATCAGCTGAGTGGCTCTAGAATCCAGTTTTTTCCCTAATGATCCCACGATTCTGAGATTTGGTATGTAGGCCCTTGAGGGACTTCTGAACACAACTGACCGATCCCAGATCAGCTGAATGGCTCTAAAATCCTGTTTTTTCCCTAATGATCCCACGATTCTGAGATTTGGTATGTGGGCCCTTGAGGGACTTCTGAACACAACTGACCGATCCCAGATCAGCTGAGTGGCTCTAGAATCCAGTTTTTTCCCTAATGATCCCACGATTCTGAGATTTGGTATGTAGGCCCTTGAGGGACTTCTGAACACAACTGACCGATCCCAGATCAGCTGAGTGGCTCTAAAATCCTGTTTTTTCCCTAATGATCCCACGATTCTGAGATTTGGTATGTGGGCCCTTGAGGGACTTCTGAACACAACTGACAAAGCGTGTACTATTCGTGGCGACGTATCTTTCAAATGGGACAACACTGAACGATAAAATCAAGTTCTTCGAGCGATATCTACTACCGTACTCGATCAAACTCAAGGGTTTGTTTCTGTTCATCGACGAGCTCAAGCTATACGACTTACCGATTGTACTGTGTGGAGATTTCAACATTGACTTGCGTTCTGAAGAGGGGTTAGCGTTTCGTAAATTTATGACTGAAACTTTTGGGTGTGAATTAAACAATTCTCCGGAAATTCCCAATGTTGCACTCCAAGTGGTCAAGTAGTTTAGAATGCCTGTAGACACCCCTCCCCCTCTCCCCCCCACCACTAACATCCTGATTGAAGTACCACTTGAAAGTACCTACTCGCCGAGCTGAATCCAGAGACTACTTACGATCGGATTTACGTTCAACCGTTCAAAAGTTATAAGCATAAACGTCCTCATAGAAGTGATTATAACACGTTTTTTAGTAGGTAGTATTTCATTCGTAGCGTTTCAACGGATGGACTGATTTAAACGCGGATTTTTCATAAACCTTCCCAGATAAATTCTGCGTCAAATGGTACCAGCCGCAACATTCTACGTTCAGCCGTTCTCAATTGATGATGAGGCAAACAGACAGACAGAAAAACAGACAGACAGAGACGATTTTATTATATAGTATAGATAATTGCTCCCCCGGATACGCGAGCAAGAGCACACCCGCCATTTCGCACAAGAGACCTAGCACGGGCGGGAGGACTGAATCGCGCGCCACTCTCTTCTGTTTACATTAAGTTCATAAACTCTGCAAATTCTTGACACAACGGTTCATTATCTTCTTTGTACAGATCACCCTTCTGTCTAGATCACTAGGTCTAAATGTCTAGATCCTAAATGTTAGATTAATTATTATTATCAATTATCACTAATTATTAACAATTTCATCAAGTACCTAGTGAAAATTATTATACTTTATTGTTAGGTATTAATCATTTGTATTTATTATTAATAACAATTATTATTAATTATGATTAATTAATACAACGTAATTCTGGGGTTTTTAATACTACGTCGGTAATAATTTTTCTATAAAAGAAGTACCTACCAACAAACATTCGAAATTATATTTAGCACGTAGCACGAAACGTATTTCAGAACAAAAAACTCGACATCACTTTCAACGTTTGATTCGTGTTTGATTCAACCTTTGAGCCGTCATTCTTTCACAACTGTTGAAATACAGGTCCATTTTCATACTAACAAGCTCTTTGGAACATCATATGGCTTAAGTGATGTCGAGTTTGTTGTTCTGAGGTGCGTTTCGTGCTACGGAAATGAAGGTAATTTCGAATGTTTGTTGGTAGGTACTTCTTTTATAGAAAAATTATTACCGACGTAGTATTAAAAACCTCAGATTTATATCGTATTAATTAATCATAATTAATAATAATAATAATCAATCAATCAATTTATTTCACAATATATATGTACCTCAAGGGCGGGTTGTGGGGATCAAGGGGAAGTATGGTCACTGTAATTATTAATAATAAATACAAATGATTAATACCTAACAATAAATTATAAAAATTTTCACTAGGTTCTTGATAAAATTATTAATAGTTAGTGATAATTCATAATAACAATAAATCTAACATTTAGGATCTAGACATTTAGACCTAATGATCTAAACAGAAGGGTGATCTGTACAAAGAAGATAAAGAAATATTGTGTCAAGAATTTGCAGAGTTTTTGAACCCGTTTCGGCTTAACCATAGCCCCATATTCAGAATTTCAAGATTCGCTACCTACCTCCTCGAGAATTTTAGAAAATAATTTTTGGAAGCAAACCTATTCAGAAAGTGACCGGGGCTCTCGTTGTTAGTCAGGCCATCCCTTTTTGAACCAGTTTCGGCTCAATCATAGCCCCATATTCAGGATTTCAAGATTCGCTACCTACCTAGTCGAGAATTTTGGTTAATAATTTTTGGACGCAAACCTATTCAGAAAGTGACCGGGGCTCTCGTTGTTAGTCAGGCCATCCCTTTTTGAACCAGTTTCGGCTCAATCATAGCCCCATATTCAGGATTTCAAGATTCGCTACCTACTTAATCGAGAATTTTGGTTAATAATTTTTGGAAGCAAACCTATTCAGAAAGTGACCGGGGCTCTCGTTGTTAGTCAGGCCATCCCTTTTTGAACCAGTTTCGGCTCAATCATAGCCCCATATTCAGGATTTCAAGATTCGCTACCTACCTAGTCGAGAATTTTGGTTAATAATTTTTGGACGCAAACCTATTCAGAAAGTGACCGGGGCTCTCGTTGTTAGTCAGGCCATCCCTTTTTGAACCAGTTTCGGCTCAATCATAGCCCCATATTCAGGATTTCAAGATTCGCTACCTACCTAGTCGAGAATTTTGGTTAATAATTTTTGGACGCAAACCTATTCAGAATGTGACCGGGGCTCTCGTTGTTAGTCAGGCCATCCCTTTTTGAACCAGTTTCGGCACAATCATAGCCCCATATTCAGGATTTCAAGATTCGCTACCTACCTAATCGAGAATTTTGGTTAATAATTTTTGGAAGCAAACCTAATCAGAAAGTGACCGGGGCTCTCGTTGTTAGTCAGGCCATCCCTTTTTGAACCAGTTTTGGCACAATCATAGCCCCATATTCAGGATTTCAAGATTCGCTACCTACCTAGTCGAGAATTTTGGTTAATAATTTTTGGACGCAAACCTATTCAGAATGTGACCGGGGCTCTCGTTGTTAGTCAGGCCATCCCTTTTTGAACCAGTTTCGGCTCAATCATAGCCCCATATTCAGGATTTCAAGATTCGCTACCTACCTAGTCGAGAATTTTGGTTAATAATTTTTGGACGCAAACCTATTCAGAATGTGACCGGGGCTGTCGCAGTTAGTTAGGCCATCCCTTTTTGAACTATTACTCCTGCTGCGGGATTCCCACATTACTGTTGAAAAAGTAATCTCAACTGATTGTGCGTTATGACTGAAAATAAAATAATGTTAAAGAGATCCTATTTCTTCTACAGTTTTTTTCTAAATATAAATGTAGGTACGTAAACAGTCACATAAGTTCCACTAAAAAATTAGTGTCCTTCGTTCGTGTGTTCTCAGAAAAATGTGATAAATTACCTACTAATTCAAATATATACCTACCTATGCTTTCTCATGTTTGATCGGTTTTTATTATTATCATAATAATTATTATTTTATTTTATTGTTATCATCTACTTTTGTTAAATACTATAATGTCGTATAGGTATAGCTGGGAGTGGTTCCCAGCTCTGCGGACTAGTGGCCTGGAGTTTCTATGTTATTACTGTGCCGTCCAGACTCGGTACTCCTACAATGCAGCTAGTTTTCAACGGAGCAGACGAACCAGTCAAGAGTCACTTCTGTGTGATAAGCCAAACGTACGATGTTTCACTCACAAAAACTTCCGTTCAACTGGTCTGGTCTGGAGGAAAACAAACCTGTTTGGTTCTTGTCAGACCAGTCCCGACTCGGTCCGACCTTCCGGAACGATAACTGGCGCCAGTGTAGGAGGGGACACGGCGCGGCGTGCGTTTGTTTTCTCCAGACCAGACCAGACCCGCCCAGACCGTCTGTTCTGGAGAAATTCCGCTTCCAATGTAGGACCGGCCTAAGTCCCAAGATCCGCGACTAGTGGCCTAGAGTTTCTAAGTTATTGTTATGTTTTGATGGTCTGATCAATCGCTTTTAGCCTGTATGATTTGGTATAATACAGTATGGTATGATTTGGTATAATACAGTATGGTAAGATAGGAAAGAAATTCGAATGGTATGGTATGAGTACGGTGAGAATATGGTATGGTGCCGATTTGCAATACAGTCTGGTATAGACAGAAGGGTGATCTGCACAAGGAAGATAATAAACCGTTGTGTCAAGAATTTGCAGAGTTTTTGGTTTATTATCTTCTATTAGCCCCTTCAAACCCGTAGGAGCACCCGCTAGAGGCTACCAGCTCGGGAGCAACTGCCGCGGGGATACATCTAAATGTCGTGTACAAGCTACCGGTAGAGGCGCCCGCGGCGCACAGTGGTCCGAATTACGAATCTAGCTGATCAAAAATAAAAAAGTTGACCCCTTCAAATCCGAATGAAAGGTATTACGATCAAGTGGTAACATGTTTCTGACAGCAGAACAAAAGGACAAAGACGGCTGTAAAAGTAAACAAAGTGTCAGAGCGAGATGTAAACAGACAAGTAGTGAGGATCGCTTCTGAACCAGTTATTTCAGTGCTTCCTCCACGTGTAGACACAGTAGTTATACAAGGGTTATAGCCAATTTTTCAAAATGGACTTCTCTAATTAAGGTAAGAAAAACACTATTTGAAAGGTTTCCTAAAAAAAATTTTTTTTTAGCGATTTGAATGATGACTTTAAAAAAGAAGAAATAATGACTAAAGTATTCATCTTGAAAATACTCTTAATTTTAGGGAACCAATGAGAACCGGAAAATAGTTTCAAATACAGGTTACCTAACTATTATACTTTGAAATAAAATAACAATCAGCTGCGTCCACTTGCGTTTCTAAACATTATTCAATTTTTGGTTTATTATCTTCGATAATGAACCATTGGAATCGCCCAAAGAAAAAAAATTTTTAACCCCCCCTCAAAATTTGTTGGTTTACGTTTCAAGATACGTAGATTCAGAAAATCGAATAAAAAAAAACTCTGCAAATTCTTGACACAACGGTTCATTATCTTCTTTGTACAGATCACCCTTCTGTCTAGATCACTAGGTCTAAATGTCTAGATCCTAAATGTTAGATTAATTATTATTATCAATTATCACTAATTATTAACAATTTTATCAAGTACCTAGTGAAAATTATTATAATTTATTGTTAGGTATTAATAATTCGTATTTACTATTAATAATAATAATTATTAATTATGATTAATTAATACGATATAATTCTGGGGTTTTTAATACTACGTCGGTAATAATTGTTCTATAAAAGAAGTACCTACCAACAAACATTCGAAATTACCTTCATTTCCGTAGCACGAAACGCACCTCAGAACAACAAACTCGACATCACTTAAGCCATATGATGTTCCAAAGAACTTGTTAGTATGAAAATGGACCTGTATTTCAACAGTTTGATTCACGATCCTGTAGTGAGGCACAATCTTTGAGCCTTCATTGTGAACGAACGGCTGGTCGTACAAAGCTGCGGATGGTCTTAAAAAATTCTACGGAACAAACTCTATCTAAATATGAAATAAAAAACATACCGTTCTATATGAATTTTTCGAGATATGAAATTTTCAAAATTTCAAAACTCGTTTTGAACCCCTTCCCCTTGACCTAGGGTTATGAAAAGTTTCGAGGACCATTGTGGGGTTGGTCGAAACCCATAAAAAAAATTTCGTAATTTTAACTCAACGCTAACTGGGCAAAGTGGCGCGGACGGCGGACGGCGTACGGCGGACGGCGTACGGCGTACGGCGTACGGCGTACGGCGTACGGCGGACGGACGGATTTTTTTTTATTCGATTTTCTGAATCTACGTATCTTGAAACGTAAACCAACAAATTTTGAGGGGGGGTTAAAAATTTTTTTTCTTTGGGCGATTCCAATGGTTCATTATCGAAGATAATAAACCAAAATCCGTCCGTCCGCCGTACGCCGTACGCCGTCCGCGCCACTTTGCCCAGTTAGCGTTGAGTTAAAATTACGAAATTTTTTTTATGGGTTTCGACCAACCCCACAATGGTCCTCGAAACTTTTCAGAACCCTAGGTCAAGGGGAAGGGGTTCAAAACGAATTTTGAAAATTTGAAAATCTCATATCTCGAAAAATTCATATAGAACGGTATGTTTTTTATTTCATATTTAGATAGAGTTTGTTCCGTAGAATTTTTTAAGACCATCCGCAGCTTTGTACGACCAGCCGTTCGTTCACAATGACGGCTCAAAGATTGTGCCTCACACCACGATCGTGACTCAAACTGTTGAAATACAGGTCCATTTTCATACTAACAAGCTCTTTGGAACATCATATGGTTTAAGTGATGTCGAGTTTGTTGTTCTGAGGTGCGTTTCGTGCTACTGAAATGAAGGTAATTTCGAATGTTTGTTGGTAGGTACTTCTTTTATAGAAAAATTATTACCGACGTAGTATTAAAAACCCCAGAATTATATCGTATTAATTGATCATAATTAATAATAATTATTATTATTAATAAATACGATTTACCTAACAATAAATTATAATAATTTTCACTAGGTACTTGATAAAATTGTTAATAATTAGTGATAATTGATAATAATAATTAATCTAACATTTAGGATATAGACATTCAGACCTAGTGATCTAGACAGAAGGGTGATCTGTACAAAGAAGATAATGAACCGTTGTGTCAAGAATTTGCAGAGTTTTTGTTTTCAGGGTCAGAAGTTGTCATTAACCGCTTGGAGTTATTAAATAATTAAATTACTATTATTAATTATATTATATTAATTATATATATAATAATAATATAAATTATTAATTATATAATATATTTAATAATTATATTATTAAATTATTAAATAACTCCAAGCGGTTAATGACAACTTCTGACCCTGAAAACAAAAAATTGAATAATTTTTAGAAACGCAAGTGGACGCAGCTGATTGTTATTTTATTTCAAAGTATAATAGTTAGGTAACCTGTATTTGAAACTATTTTCCGGTTCTCATTGGTTCCCTAAAATTAAGAGTATTTTCAAGATGAATACTTTAGTCATTATTTCTTCTTTTGGTTTATTATCTTCGATAATGAACCATTGGAATCGCCCAAAGAAAAAATTTTTTTAACCCCCCCTCAAAATTTGTTGGTTTACGTTTCAAGATACGTAGATTCAGAAAATCGAATAAAAAAAAATCCGTCCGTCCGCCGTACGCCGTCCGCCGTCCCCCGTCCGCCGTCCGCCGTCCGCCGTCCGTGGCACTTTGCCCAGTTAGCGTTGAGCTAAAATTACGAAATTTGGTTTCTGGGTTTGGACCAGCCCCACAATGATCCTCGAAACTTTTCATAACCCTAGGTCAAGGGGAAGGGGTTCAAAACGAAATTTAAAATTTCGACAATGTCATATCTCCAAATATTTAACTGAACCGTGTAATTTTTAGTTCACTTTTGAATGACCTGAAAAATTACGAATCTTTTAAGACCAATTGGAATTTTGTGCGACCAGCCGTTCGTTCACAGTGAGCGCGCAAAGGTTTACGAAAAACACTAATCTTTCGCGTCGAAAACGGCCGTTATGTGACCCGACCCTCAGACGCCCAGAATAAAACTACCTTTTGTCATCTTCCCGGTAAACTACAGTCTAGAAATTTTAACCGTGAGTCGGGGATAGACCACATTGCAATATTTACTCGGTTTCTCATCTGTAAAATTGTTTAAATAATACCTTTTTGTAATAATACAAATTAAATTTTGATGATGAGCTATTGACTTGAAATTTTAAAAATAGGTCAGAACTGGATCACAGAACTGGATTCACTCGGTTTCTTGTCTGTAAAATTGTTCAAATAATACCTATTTGTTTAAACAAATTAAATTTTGATGATGAGCTAGATACTTGAAATTTTAAATATACGTCAGAAATGGATGACATTTCAATATTCACTCGGTTTGTATGACATGGTATGAGTATGGTATGGTATATTATTGTATGTATGATTTGGTATAATACAGTATGGTATGATAGGAAAGAAATTCGTATGGTATGGTATGTGTACGGTGAGAATATGGTATGGTGCCGATTTGCAATACAGTCTGGTATTTTTAAAGTCATCATTCAAATCGCTAAAAAAAATTTTTTTTGATGTGTTAAAGGTAATGAAATTATTTTTGCACATATTTCGAACAAATATGGTATAATTCAAAGCTACATAGAGGAGATAAAGCAGAAATTATTTCTGAAGTCAGCAACTTTTTGAAAGTTTTTAAACGCTTCTAGGCAAAATGCTACAGGAATACAAATCGTTTCTAAATATAATACTTGGTTACAAGGTACCCTAAAACCGTTTAGCCCAAGTACTCCTACACCTGGTACCAATCATGGGTCACGGGGGAGGCCGTCCAAAAACTTCAGTACCTGCAGCGAAGTATGTAACAAAACGGCGAAAAATTAGGAACATCGTTGAAACACTTGCATTAGATGAACTGTGCTCTGCCTTAAAGTTGAAGTTGCGGCATAATGGAAAAAAGGACGCACCATATTTGTTGGGTGATATGCTGGCTTCACCAGCAAGAGCAACAAACATTTAAAAAAAAAATACAAATAACGAATTGAAATGGATTCCACGTTATATTCTCCTCAGGAAGCACTGGCATTAATCGTTGGAGTTCAACTCACCAAACATCAATACCTACTACTTCGCAAAGGTGTAAATGCCAAGGAAATCCCTAAGTAGGTATCCGTCATATCACGTGGTACTAAACGCCAAAAAAGATTGTTATCCATCCGAAACAGAGACAGTGATCAGCGATTCAATGGGCTAATACGAATAGTGACATTTTGCATGCACATTTTACTTGTCTCCTCTGATCCCCTCATAACGAGTTTTAGACCTCTACCTACTACTAAAGACCTGGATCAATTGGAGCGAGGTTCAACAACTTTTCACTGATGCTCCTACAATTTCGAGTGACAGCAGCGACTGTGATGACGAGAACTATACGCATCTAAATGATATCTCATTGTCATGAAATTTTATTGTTTACAATAATAAATGGATGGGTTAAATTAATAAAATGCTGTTAAATGTCATTAATGTTTAAATTAATGTTAAACATTAATAAAATATGTATGTACCAGCGCAGTTCTCAAAACACCTCTTTTTTGTGTGGAATAACCTACAATATCTTTTCAAATAAAAAATTTAGCTCAAATTGGGGTTCACCATCGTGTTTGTCGTTTAAAAATCTATATGAAAACCTATATACATTGTAAGTTGGGAGATCGTTGTATTAGCTACGATTTTTGATCAGCTGGATTCGCGATTCGGACCACTGTGCGGCGGGCGCCAGTGGCCCGTCAATACGTTTTGAAAAGGCGCCTCTAGCGGGGGTTTACGTACATATATATATATATATATATATACGTTGGATTGGTGAAACTAAAGACACTCGCGTGTAATATGAACTTGAATGAATGTACAGGAGGTTGAAAATTATAGAAAACACTTACGGAAATTTAGAAAAACTTGATGATAATGGGCGATTTTCGCGTTACAGCGTCATCAGCCCTGGATTCATGTTTAATTATTGCACTCCTACTGTTTTATTAATTCTACCAACTCAAATAAATCAAAACCATCAGTATCCCTGATGCTTGCGTTAAAATTACGCATTGTTAGTATTACTGCAAGTTCTTATGACGTTAATGTGTCCAATGTGTTTGAATGTGTCCAATCGATGTAGATTGGTCTCTCAATGCTGCAAAGATTGGATAGTTTCCTTTTGTGAAACAATTTCGGTAATACGATTAGTTAACAAAACAAGGGACGCTGAGGCTCCCAGAGGGAAAACACTGGGCGGGTTTTGATAGGGCGTGATGCCGGCGCGGGTGTCGTGTTTCAGTGAGGCACACTCCACACTCACTCGCTGAACGGCGGTAAAGAGGGAGTTATGTCATGACATGTTCAATATGTGAGAGGGAAACCAGTGATAAGGGATTAAAGGCAAAAGTGCGATGTTGATCAAGCTAGGGGTGAGGGACGGGCTCCCCAGAGACAAAAAGTATTGTGACGTTATTACTGAGAGTCAGCGGGGTGAAGACCTCTCAAAGCAGCTAACTGCACCAGCATGTTCCTCGCATGATTCGCTGCCGAATTAGTGCCGACAGCTTTCCCCACATCAGAGATAAATTGTATACTTCGAGTTGATTATTAAATTAGTACCGACAGCTTTCCCCATATCAGAGATACATTTTATACTTTGCGTTTCTCGTTGAGTTACCAAATATCTACAAAACAACGCCAATTTCGGGATCAAGGCGTTTTTCCCTGCTCCATTTTCGAATACGTCAGGCGAATTCAGGTTTCTACATTTGGCACTTTTAGTCAGGGAGTGAGCTGGTCAGATTTCGATCCCGCTGCTGCTTTAGCACGCTGTATTACAGCGGCTGTAATATGGCTCTCAGTCAACAGCGACTTATTGCGGATTTCGCTTTCGTCATTTATTTGTTGAGGTCGTTGCTCGATTGTCTTGCTCTGCTGGAGCTGGTTGACTTCCTTGTGCCTCAGTATTGTACTCGTTCTTCCAACCTGTTTCACGTTCAGACTGCACCAACCATCTCCAAAATAACCAATTTCGACACTATTCAATTTTTCAAGCCTTCGGATCATCTGAGAAAAAAAATTTCTGAAACCCTCCCCAAAAGTATTAGTATTAAATATACGTAGAATCCACATACTTATTGAATTTGATACAATCATAAAACAAATTGGCAACAATGGCGGCGTACACAAATGGCGAGTACACCCCATTCATAGTCCCACCCATCGTAATTTACATGTATCGTTGATAGACTCAGTCAGGCTAACCTCAAGATCTAGGGACGCGGGAGCGTCCCGCCCGCCAAGAAACCCGAAGCCCTGAAAACCGAAGCGACTGAGACACTGATTACGCGACGGAACTAGTTGGGGTTTTCACCCTACCATAGCTCGGTCCCCTGAGTGTCTCGAGAGTTGATTTTTTGTACACCAACTCTCCAGGGGCACGTGAGGACGTAAAACAAATTTCAGCTCTTGGGAACATCAGGTGTCGGGGGTATAACAATTTTAAAACCACTATTTTTCACGTTTTTCGTGTTCTTCTTCTCGTTGTTGTTGTTGTTGTTCATTGACGGGGCTACAGCCCAGCAGACAAATCGGATCGAGCTGAAATTTTGCACACACGTTTGTTATGCTCCAAGGGAGTGCCTTTTGACCATTTTTTCTCTCTCCCCCCATTTCCCCCCCAATTAGGGGGGAAGTAGTGTTTTTTAGGAATTTCAAATGGTCATAACTCCTTCAAAATTGAAGCTTTTTCAGATTTTCTTTTTTAGTTGTGTTCAGCTTTTCAAACTGTTTAATTTGAGATCAAAAAATGCTTCCTAAAAGGAAAAATAAAGGAGTTATGGTGATTTTTCTATTTTCAACAACAACTGCCGCAAATATTGATGAAAATTGGTGCGGTTGGTCTTAAAATGTCCGCTAGGTTGTCTAGAATATGCTCAATAATTTTGAACTAAATCTCAATCGATTTGACTAATCCACAGCCAAAAATACGTGAATAAATTCCACATCTACTGATTTGGCTAATTTCCGAAAACATCAAAGTTGAACGGTGGTCAGAAAAATTGTCGTAGAGTGGTGCCTGTTTAAGGATCGATAGGAAATTTTATGGGCTTTCGAATGAGGGTAGCGCACTTTGGCACTTTTCCCAACGGTTCTCGAGTTATTCGCGATTTTTGGTATAAAAACGTGCGTTTTACCAGTTGCAAACTTTCTCTTTCCTCTTTCTCTTCGACACCAATAATTACAATTATTGTAATGATTCTCAACAACAAAAATTTGCACAATCCCCAAGAAAAAATGCAACCAATTTTCAAAAAATTTCTAATTCAAATTTATTCAAATTTCTAATTCTTTCTATTTTTTTAAATTTAATAATAAGAATAATTGTATTAAATTTTAATAATTGTTTTTAAATTGTTGATTGTTTTAATTAATCGAAAATTTTAAAACTAATATTTAACCAATTCGCAAAAATTTTAAAACTACTTATTTTTCAAACACATTTCAGATAACAAACAATAATTTCCAAAAAATAATTATTCTTGTCACAAAAACAAGAAACAAAAAGGCAAATTAGTAGGCGTACTAATTTTAACATGAATAATGTTTTTGCGGTGGCCTACCAGAGTTGAAAAGCGTAACGAAGTTTAAGTCACGAAATTATGTCACGAAGATTTTTAATGATTTTCACGTACAACCGAGCCGTTTCTAGGGAAATGAAACTTCTTTAGTTTTCAACGGACAAAAATCGTTCTCCATTCGTTGGAAAGCCTTTAATTTATGCATAAATTATATACTGCCAAAATCACTGTAAATATCGAAGAAGCTGAGATACAGCCCTGAGTAAATAAAAAAACTAATAAATTTTCCGCACATTTCTTAATATTTTCCATACAGACAAAGAAAAGAGATAAGGAAAAGGGGAAACGGGACGCAAAAACATTATTCATGTTTTGCATAGCAAATACCTCGTTCTATACAAAGTATAGAAGAGAAAAGATCCGGGGGGTCCAGGGGGGCTTGCCCTCCTGGCGAGGCGCGAAGCGCCGAGTTTTACTAAATTTTGACTAGGATAAAACTTCATTTAGAAAAACATTTACTAGTTACCTCGTAGGTACTTTTGTATTGTATAAGTTGTTGAACCGTATTGTATAAGTACCACTCGAAAACTAGCCATGCAAAAAGATGTGATATCCCCCCAAAAACAACTCCGTTGTAAAAACTGGCCCGCCAAAAAACCTCAGCCGCAAAAAGGAATGATATCCATTTTGCCCGCCAGCCACATATATAGGATGCTCAGTGCTTCGCACCTCGCTGTTGAGTGTGCATATAGAAACCTGATCCTCCTACCCCTAACCTCCACCGTCAATGTTTTCCTGTTCCCTGTCACCTTCCCACAACCCCCTCTCACCCTTAGTCACCCTCGGTTTCACCTAATATGTTTCCTCTGTTACACCAGCAGGGAGCTTTACGCTTCTTTCAATGCTGTTGGCGGGAGCTTTTTGCCAGATGAACAAGCTAACATAAGTATTACTGGTGGTCACGAGTAATCAGCGGTGGTACAACTGTAATGAAGTAATGCTTCAATTCAGGCTTGTTCATCTGGCAAAAAGCTCCCGCCAACAGCATTGAAAGAAGCGTAAAGCTCCCTGCTGGTGTAACAGAGGAAACATATTAGGTGAAACCGAGGGTGACTAAGGGTGAGAGGGGGTTGTGGGAAGGTGACAGGGAACAGGAAAACATTGACGGTGGAGGTTAGGGGTAGGAGGATCAGGTTTCTATATGCACACTCAACAGCGAGGTGCGAAGCACTGAGCATCCTATATATGTGGCTGGCGGGCAAAATGGATATCATTCCTTTTTGCGGCTGAGGTTTTTTGGCGGGCCAGTTTTTACAACGGAGTTGTTTTTGGGGGGATACAACTAGACAAGACGGAATTTATGAGAAAAGAAGTGGCCTTCTTAGGACATCGGATGACGGAATCAGACTTAAAACCAAACCCAAAAACATCGAAGTAATACAAAATTCCCCATACCACGAAACACCAAAGAATTAAAAGGATTCTTTGGATTACTTTCGTACTACATATAGGAAATTCATAAAAAATTTAGCGGACATATCGAAACCACTAACCACTAGACTGAAAAAAGGAAATAGAATCAACACAAAACATCCAGACTACATAAAGGCTTCCGAACAATGCAAAACCCTTTTAATAAACGAACCAGTCTTAAAATATCCCGACTTCAATAGACCATTCATATTAAATACGGATGCATCAGGAGTCGCTCTCGGCGCGCCGTCCTATCACAAAGACTCGATAATGAAATACACCCAGTCGCTTACGCCAGTCGCACGCTAAACGACGCCGAAAGGAAACTATCTACGATAGAACGCGAACTCTTAGCTTGCGTTTGGGCCTGCCAACATTTTCGACCCTACTTATACGGCCGAAAATTCACGTTAGAGACAGACCACCAGTACCTTCAATGGCTCCACTCATTAAAAGAACCGAATTCCAAACTCTTTAGATTGAAACTCCGTCTTGAAGAATTTGACTTCGAAATAAAATACAAAAAAAGGAAGATACAACGGAAACGCCGATGCACTCTCGAGAATAGAAATACATAACACAGAGTTCACTAATACAGACAAACAAATATCCCCTTCACTCGTAAATCTCGACGACGAAGACACAGAAACAAATATAGACACAATACACTCAGACAAAGAAGGAAAAGACATATCTTCAATACCAATAAAAAACAACGCTATCAACCACAGTAAAAACCAGATAATTATAGCAGTTGGCGAACAATTCAATACCGAAGTAATAACCGAACACTTATTCAAAAAGGAAAAAACTCGGATAACAGTTTTTCTCTTCAAGCGCTTCCTCTATTATGCTGGTAGTTCTGTGAACTTGGTATATTGTTGAGTGCTTTTATCTGAATCCAAACTGGTGGTTAAGTATTAATTGACGTTCTTCAATGAGCGGAATGAGCCTTTTATGAAGGAGTTTTTCAAATAACTTGGACAATACTGACAACAGGGAAATCGGTCTGTACGATGTGCATTCTACAGGCGGTTTTCCTGGTTTTGGAATCATAATAACCTCGGCTATCTTCCAAAGCTGGGGTACGTATTTCAGGCGAAGCGTAGCATTGATTATTTTTGTAATTTTGATTATGGCTTTTCGGGGTAGTTGCTTTAGGATTTGTCCTGTGATCAGGTCATACCCTGGTGCTTTCTTTGTATTAACTTCACCTTTATTGTATTTTCCACCTCCTTGATTGTATCTGGTGGAATTGTGATGTAGGGTTCTACTGGAGTTGTGTTCTCCAGTTGTTCACCTGATACAGGGGAGTTAGGCATAAAAATGTTTGATAGATAAGTTGCAAAAACATCAGCCTTGCTCTGGTTGTCTTTAACCCATGATCCATTCTGGTCCTTGATTGGAGATGCTCGGATGATCGGCCTTTTAAAATATTTTGTTGCTTTCCACAGCGAATAGTCCATTTGTTTGTCACTGGTGAGTTCACTAAGGTACTGTTCAGTTGATTCATTTTCAATTAGTTGTGTTAATTCTCGTAGTTCTTGGGCGAGTCTATACCACTCTCTCTTGTAGGCTGGTGCCCGACTTGTCTGCCATCGCTTCCTCGCTCGCCTTTTTTCAGAAATGACTTCTACTATCTCACGGGGATAGTTGATCTCTCTGATTTTTCTTCGCATTACTGAAGTATTATTCCATGCTGCATCATGAATCATCATAACCAGATTGAACACTTCACGATCAATGTCTTCTCTTCTCATATGTTTTATTGGCACATATGGCACGATCAATGTCCTCTGTTGCTTCCAATGGGGCATGCAGGTTGATATTTTTGGCAAGCTGAATTTTGAAACCGTTCCAGTCAGTTTTTTTGTTGACCAACACAGGATTGTACGGAATTTGTATTACCCGCTCACTTAGTGTCAGTATTACTGGGGAGTGGTCGGAGCTTAGATCTTCATTCTCTTCTACCAGTAACTTCTAACTATATATAGTTTGCCGAGATGTTTTTGACTATGAAGAAATCTAATAAATCTGGAACCTTGTTTATAAACATAAATGTGTGTCGGCCAGTAAGTTGGCTTGCATGTCGAATGTACTTGACATCGATTGGTCTGTATGGCTTGGTACAGTTCCCTGCCCTTTTTGGTTATCAGTCTTGAGCCCCAGAAGGAGTGCTTTGCGTTGAAGTCTCCACTAAGTACAAACCAATTTCCCAATTGATTAAAGATTTCTGTCTATTCCCCTTCTCCTAGCTGGTACCGTGGCGGGCAGTAAAAGAATGGGTTTTTATGGTGTAAAAAAACAACGTTGCTATACAGACGACGCTATGCGGCTGTTTCCGCCATTGTACTTCCCGCGATTTGTGATTTTTCCTTTTGTCCTTTTCTGATTAAAACAAGTTTACCTAATTGCTTTTAGTACGCGTACTTACTTATTGCGAACTACTCCAATCTTTGTTAAGCACCGGAGTCGTGAAAGTGGTGATTCCCGACGTGATCTCGTTGTTAAACGATTGTGTACGAGTGAACATCGCGAATACGATCGAGTTTATCTCGTTGAAAATCTTCACCGACATCGTTCATCGTAAGTACATTGTTTGGGCGAGTTAGGTCAAATTCTCAAGAGCAAGTTGCTCCCTGTCCCTCCTGCTCCTTATCCCCACCTCGTTACCCACTGAACCTGATTTTGTTCAGTGGGTAACGAGGTGGGGATAAGGAGCAGGAGGGACAGGGAGCAACTTGCTCTTGAGAATTTAGTAATTATGGACAGGGAGTAACTTGCTCTAACAGCAGTAACTTGCTCTAGTAATTATGGACAGGAAAGATGTTGAATCTGATGGTCCCTCACAAGTTGTGAATGCGGCTAGCGCCATCTCACATAGCGTTTGTGATCGACTGCCGAGATTCTGGAAGCAAGATCCAGAAATGTGGTTCCTGCAGGCCGATGCTATTTTTTCCTCTGCTCGAATCCGGAATTCTAAGCGCAAGTTTGAGGATACCATAGCGAAACTCGATTATGAGATTCTTGAGGTTGCCGACCTTGTTTGCAGTCGTCCTGAAACACCCTATGAGGAGCGTTTATTCATTAAATTTTTTCTGAGCAGGTTACAGGTACCAATGTAATATTATTGTTACCTTAAAGGGGGTCGTAGCATTTGTGTCTTAGAAAAGTGTATTCTAATTATAAACAAATAAAAATGTATTTAAAAAAAAAAAAAAAATTATTATGCATTTTTTTTTTTAAATCGTTTATTTCCTTTATAAGTTTACATTGGAGTATTGAGTGTAAGAACAATAATTACAAGATTAAATTATAAGTTATAATAATTACAAAAAATTCTAATTTTAATTTACAGGAAATTAGTCTCCAATATGGGCTAATGCCCGTGTTAGGAGACGAGTCTTTTAACTACCTAATCTTAGAATTGTTAGACATTAAGTGTTTTATTAATAATTTGTAACCCTAGACTAATTTTATAATCCATAGAATTATGTATTCCTATCATTTAAGCAGCTTAGATAATATTTTTTTAATGTTTTATACATATTTTTCGATTTTAACAACTCAGAATTGAAATATTTCTTGTGACAAGGCTGATAGTCTCGGCTTTGGAAAAAAAACCGATATATCGTAAGAAAAATATCGATATCCGATACATCGGACTCGTTCCATATTGATGAAAAATTATCGATATCTTTAGGGAAAATATCGATAATATCGATATATCGATACCCATCCCTACCTTCCGCAGCGTTACATACAGAATGGCGATGAAAGCGCACTTGTGGAATGATGCACCCTGAATATAAATGACGTGCAGTTTTGCCTGCTGCAAATGTCCAATACTACGAGAAAAAAAAAAAGACTGAAATGTAGTTGGATGGTATGGTGACTTGAAGGACCACTCAGTGTAACTGAGAAAAAGAAAATACTAATGAGTTAATAATAATAAGAATTTTAGGTGTTCAAATTAAAGGCAAGCTTTTGATGATGAAACATCAACATGTAACAGGGTTTATTATATACTGTTATTATATTATTATATAGAGTTATTAATACTTATAATATATATTGGATAAATGACTTGCTGTGGACGATAATGATGGTAGATGTTGATGATAATTGATGAGATGAATTTCGAGGTTTTCTGGAAGACACGAGGTGTAGCCGGTCGAAAACGAACCGTCGACAGTAAGCGCACAATAACCGATCGTGATATTGTTATTTCGGCTATACGTCAGATGATGTCCTGATATATTGGATAAAGGACTTGCTGCGGACGATAATGATGGTAGATGTTGATGGGATGAATTTCGAGGTTTTCTGGAAGACACGAGGTGTAGCCGGTCGAAAACGAACCGTCGACAGTAAACGCACAATAACCGATCGCGATATTGTTGTTAATTTCGGCTGTTCGTCAGATGATGTCTTCACAGAAACAGGAAGGCAAAAAAAAAAGGAAAGATTTCCTCCACAGGAGTTGAAATTATATATATATAGCTGGAGGGACGAGCGTAAAAACCGTCACGAGTTGGGTCAGTGTTGTCGATTTGTACGGACTTCTCCACTAGTGTGAAAAATCCGGTAGCTACTGGTATAATTGTTGGTAGATTTAATGTTTGTTTTAGGAGTCGTAAATCCATTTCTGTTCATTCTCCCCCCATTTACGACTCTAGTGCTGCAGGACTCATTGTTCATCTGTGTGCAGGGGTACAAGCTTCACAGATGGTCGCTTGAGGATACCCTTCTGGGTCTTCAGCGTTACAACGCGGACGATTCCGTCCTCTCCAGGGTGGCAAGTAAGGACTCTCCCCATCAGCCAACGAGATGGTGGTGCGTTAGAATCTGAGATGAAGACGAGGTCGCCGACCTTGAGGTTGACTGGGTGGTTCAGCCACTTGTTGCGTATCTGGAGGGTGCTCAGATACTCTCGAGACCATCTGGTCCAGAAGTGTTGGACTCGTTCTCTAATCAGTTGCCAGCGGCTCAAGCGGTTGGTGGGAACATCTTGAAGATCTACTTCTGGCAAGGCATTGAGAGGTTGTCCGATGAGGAAGTGGCCAGGTGTCAAAACCTCTGGATCATCAGGGCTTTCTGAAATGGGTTGGAGTGGGCGCGAGTTCAGCACTCCTTCAATTTTTACAAATAGGGTGGTCAGCTCATCCTGGGTGAACGGCTGATTGCCAACAGTTTTAAACAGGAGGTTCTTTACTAACTTGACACCGACTTCCCATCCTCCACCAAAGTGTGGAGCAGCCGGTGGGTTGAAATTCCATTGGATGCCAAGATGATTGGTACAGTTGATGAGTGATGTTTCCGTATCCTGGCTGTTGAACCACTCCCTAAGCTCCTGCAGATAATTGGCAGTCCCTGTAAAATTTGTTCCGCAATCTGACATCATGTGTGCAGGTATGCCTCTCCTTGCAGTAAATCTGGAGAGTGCATCCAGGAAGGCCTCAACTGTTAATGCAGTTACAAGCTCTAGATGGTAGGCTCGTGAGGACATGCAGACGAATATGCTTAAGTAGCATTTGTGAGCAGCAGCTTTGCGTCGAGATGTCTCCTTGCATAGAAATGGGCCAGCAAAGTCTACGCCAGATATCAAGAAGGGCCTTACCCCAGCAAACCGTGATATGGGCAGATCTCCCATGAATGGCATTAAGGTTGCTTTGGAGAAGCGTGTGCAAGTCACACATCTCTGCTTCACTAGTTTGACAAGGTTCCTAGCCCTGGGTATCCAGTAGTTGAGGCGGAGCGTTGCTAAAAGCGTGGTAGGTCCTGCATGATGGTTAGCTGCATGAAGATGTCTGACAATTAATAAGGAGAAGTGACATCGAGCAGGTAGAAGCAGGGGATGCTTTTGTTCCACAGGAATAGGTGCCTTACTGAGACGGCCTCCAACCCTGATCAATCCATGGTTGTCAACAAAGACGGCCAACCGACGTAGTTCCAAGGGTAGAGTTTCTGGCGAATCACATGTGAAGACATCTGGGAAATAAGCATGTTGGATCAGTTTGACACAGTGGTGGTTTGATTTCGTTAACTCTGTGGGTGTTAATGGTCCAGCTAAACGACTGTGCTTGAAGGATCTGCAAAGTTGTGAATTGGAGATGAATCGTCTTATATATGCAATGACCCTAATCAATTTCAACCATGATGAGTGTCTTTCACTGTACTTGATGAAATATTGGCAAGTATCAACAGCAACAAGGGTCAGCTTGTTGGGGCGTAGTTCGGGAACTTCAATTTTAACTGAATCATGGCTGGGGTCAGTTAGGGGCCATTTGTCAATAGGATCATGAGCCCACTTGGGTCCAGTCCACCATAATGGGTGATACAGGAGTGCAGACGGTAGGGCTCCTCGAGATCCTACGTCAGCTGGATTCTGGACTCCCTTGATGTGGTACCATTGGTTGACGTGGGTAACCCGGAGTATCTGTTGTACCCGGTTGGATACAAATGTCTGCAGGAGGTGAGGCATTGTCCTCAACCAGGCAAGAACAATCATTGAGTCTGTGAAACAGAATATCTCTAATATGCCAAGTTCATGCTTCAGAGGCTCTAATGACCTTATAAGTTCAGTCAGGAGCACAGCTCCACAGAGCTCCAAGCGTGGGATGGTTATTGTTTTTAGGGGCGCCAGGCGAGTCTTTGCCTTAAGGAGAGATAGGGACGCGTTGGATTCATGAATGGCACGCAGATAAACAACTCCGCAGTATCCCTTCTCAGACGCATCGGAGAAACAAAGCAATTGGTACGTGGTATCAGTTATAGGTAGATGACGTGGTATAGATATTGTTGATAAAAGGTGAAGTTCAGATATATACTGCTCCCAAAGATTTTTTATATCCTTTGATACCTCATCATCCCATCCAATATTGGACTTCCAAGTCTCCTGCATGATGCACTTTGCATAGAAGACAGCAGGTGCCAGATAACCAAGCGGGTCATAGAGTCTAGCAATAGTGGAAAGAATTACTCTTTTGGTGAAACCTGGAGTGGGTTCGGAAACATCATAGGATAGGGCATCCGAATAAGGGCACCAGTTCATTCCCAAGATTTTTGTTGATGAAAATTCATCAGCACAAAGATCCACAGGCTGGGATGGGCATGATGTGTAGTGTAGTAAGGATGGGAGATTAGAAGCCCATTTGCTGAGTTCCATGCAGCCTTTGCGAAGCAGCTGGACAAGTTCGTGTTGAAGTTGAAATAGGTCATGTTCTGAATCTCTTCCAACTGCTATATCGTCAACATATACATTATGGAGAAGTGCACGTGCAGCATTGGGGTATATGTTACCTTCATCCTGTGCAAGTTGTTTTACAACTCGTTGAGCAAGATAAGGAGCACTGCGAGTTCCGTAGGTTACTGTGTTGAGTTGGTAGAATGTTACAGGCTTGGCCGGATCAACACGCCAGACTATTTGCTGGTAACATCGATCCTGTTCAGCAACCTCAATCTGACGGAACATCTTTACAATATCACACGTGAATACGTAGCGGTACCGTCGAAAATCTAGAACTATATTGCATATATCTGCTTGTAACTTGGGCCCTATTAGTAAATTGTCGTTTAAGGAGCCCCCCAAGGATCGGCAGCTTGCATCAAATACTACCCTAATTTTCCGTACCTTTCCCATGACACGATAAACAGGGTGATGCGGAATGACATACTTGGGAGGATCCGTTGCCACGCTCATGTGACCTAAATCCTCGTACTCTCTCATAAAGTTGATGTAATCCTGGCGGAGATCAGTGTCCTTGGCCAGTTTGGACTCGAGGGAGTAGAGACGTGTGAGTGCTTGGTTGGTATTGAGGATGACAGTAGGGTCATTTGACTTGAAAGGGAGGGAAACCACATATCTGCCCTCATCAGTGCGAGAAAGGGTTTTGATGAAGTGCTGTTCACACCTCTCCTCCTCAGGTGATTGCACAGTGGGTTGAGATGGTTCCTCAAGTACCCAAAACTTCTCAATAAGGGCGTCAGTATCTGAATAAGATAAAAGAGATACACTTGGTCTGTTACCCTCGCCAAAGAATCTGCCCACCACTGTGTATCCAAATACTGTTTCAATCAGCCTCGGTCCGTCTTCATGAATGACAATGGGAGCACCTATTACCACCTCAGGATAGAGATCGGCTCCTATCAGGAATGATATAGGGCCTGGTTCTGTAAACCCTGGATCACTCAGCGAATATGAGTGATAGTCATCCCATATACTTGCATGTAAAGGGATTTGGGGTAATGGAGGAGTGATGCTGGGAACCACAATGGCTTCTGTCTGAAGGGTAGTATTGGGATGGCAGAGGTTGAACGATAATGATACTTTGCCCTTGATATTGTGAAGAGGTGAATTGTTCACTCCAGATATTGATCCGTGATAAGGTCTCAAGACCATATTGAGTTTTGATGCACAGTTAGTGGTGATAATTGTGTGCTGAGATCCAGCGTCAAGTAAGCCCCTAAAGCATTGTACACTGCCCTTGGCGTCCTGGATTGAGGCAATCACCGTCCCCAATAGCACACACGCATTCTTAGGGGAGATACTCGTCCCAGCAAACCCTGACTCATTGCTTTTATTGCCTTGTTCAACCAAACGATTGTTCTGTGATTGTTCAGACTTGGGCCGAAGATGGAGCATGGTATGGTGTCTTCCTTCACATTCCTTACAAACAAACGTTGACGGGCAATCCTTAGTACGATGTGCTGGATGGAGGCAGTTCCGACAACCAGAGAAGAGTTTCAATGCAGCGAGGCGTTGTGGAGGGTCCATAGATAAGAACTGAGGACATGTGACAATGACGTGACGTTGTTGACAGATGAAGCACGAGAACTGAGTTGAGTCTTGTGACTTTGATTGCGTTTTGCCGATGTCCTGTTTGGAAGAATGGGCCAGCAAGGCGTGGGCCCTATTTGAGAATCTGTTGGGATGCTGCGGAGCTTTGTTAGCATGCGTTGGCTTTGAGATGGCTACCTTAATACTTGAGCTGTCAGTGATTCGCAGCACATGGTAGCGGTTCTGTACAAATTCCTTCAGAGTCTCAAACTTGGGGAAGGTGGTACCAACGTTTGCCATCTCAAAAGCTTGACGCGTCTTCTGGTCCAAAGCTCGAAGTGCTAATTCACAGAGCAGGTAATCCTCCATTTCTGGTATTCTGAGATTCTTCAATGAAGAAATACTCTCTGAAACCTGAGATAAGTACGACTGCAGCGACTCAGCTGTAGGTTCACTTGAAGCCATTTTGAAGGAGAGAAGCCGCTCAAGGTAAGAGGATGCCATCTTGCGTTTATCATCGTAAACACGCACCAATGCGCTCCACGCCTGGTTGAAGTTAACATCAGTAACAGGTATGTGTTTGATAACACCCAATGCTGAACCGTCAAGATATGACACCAGGTACTGGAAGCGTTCGGCGTCTGTGAGCGATTCCTCTTCTTTGATGAGAGAAGAAAACAATTGTTTGAATGAAGGCCATTCAGTCCAATTGCCTGAAAAACGCTTGATTTGTATTTTTGGTAAAATAGTCCTGACACTGGGTGCAGCTTGAGTCATGCTGGACGAGTTCAAGGTGACATCGGCAGAGGAACGTTGAGGTGGAGGCTTCAGCTGTATGTAGTAGGAGTGACATTCATAATAATCCTTCCTGGCGCTGAGAAGAATAGCTTTGTCCTCTGCAGTGGGAAAAGGAGGATCGAGTTTGAAGTCCTCAGAAGTATCTATTGCCTTTTCCCAGTCCTGTCTCAGACTATCGAAAGTAGTCTGCACCGTTAAATACATCCCCATGAACATTGATACTTTAGTAGTATCAGATAGAGCAGCAGCACCCATCCTGCGAATAGTAGTGAGATCATCAGCAAGAGTCATAACTCGTTTAATTTTGGATATTTGCCTTCGGCCACTGTCCGGTGCAATAGCCATTATAGAATATGTGATCAATCAAATATGAGAAAATAAAGGAAACGATATGAACAATTTCAGTTAGCTGGTAGTAACTTCCAAATACAATAAACTCACTTCTTATGGTACATACTCAGTTGCATATAGATTCATAAGTATAAATTCACAGTACAAATAGATGAATTTTAATTTGGTAGAAAAATTGATATAAAGTAGAGATAGATAATATAGGTAATGTTGAGATCAAAAATAGTATTCAAGTAGATGAGGTAGCAAAAGTAGGTAACGTTGATAAAAATCAACGACAAATTAATTCAATAAATGTTAAGATAAAATATTTGCCTACATAGCTCAAAATTATATTGAGAGCGCTGGTTCTTATCCGGCTCGAACGAGACCAGATGAATATAAATGACGTGCAGTTTTGCCTGCTGCAAATGTCCAATACTACGAGAAAAAAAAAAAGACTGAAATGTAGTTGGATGGTATGGTGACTTGAAGGACCACTCAGTGTAACTGAGAAAAAGAAAATACTAATGAGTTAATAATAATAAGAATTTTAGGTGTTCAAATTAAAGGCAAGCTTTTGATGATGAAACATCAACATGTAACAGGGTTTATTATATACTGTTATTATATTATTATATAGAGTTATTAATACTTATAATATATATTGGATAAATGACTTGCTGTGGACGATAATGATGGTAGATGTTGATGATAATTGATGAGATGAATTTCGAGGTTTTCTGGAAGACACGAGGTGTAGCCGGTCGAAAACGAACCGTCGACAGTAAGCGCACAATAACCGATCGTGATATTGTTATTTCGGCTATACGTCAGATGATGTCCTGATATATTGGATAAAGGACTTGCTGCGGACGATAATGATGGTAGATGTTGATGGGATGAATTTCGAGGTTTTCTGGAAGACACGAGGTGTAGCCGGTCGAAAACGAACCGTCGACAGTAAACGCACAATAACCGATCGCGATATTGTTGTTAATTTCGGCTGTTCGTCAGATGATGTCTTCACAGAAACAGGAAGGCAAAAAAAAAGGAAAGATTTCCTCCACAGGAGTTGAAATTATATATATATAGCTGGAGGGACGAGCGTAAAAACCGTCACGAGTTGGGTCAGTGTTGTCGATTTGTACGGACTTCTCCACTAGTGTGAAAAATCCGGTAGCTACTGGTATAATTGTTGGTAGATTTAATGTTTGTTTTAGGAGTCGTAAATCCATTTCTGTTCACACCCTTTAGGACAATTGTTGCACCCTTTAGGACAAGAAAGAGGCCGCCCCGGGAAAAAATTGGGAAAACAATGTTGAAAAGGAGATAATGGAGAATGAAGAGATTCCCGGGGCCTCCGCATTGCCGCGTAATCTGCGCACTCAACAAACGGCAGAGCCGCCCTCGGGGACGGTGTATGTGCAAGTCCATTTGTATGTAAAGCCTGTCGAGGGGGGGGGGGGGGGTATGGGGGCGATGAGGGGGGGATGGGGAGCGGTATGGGTGGTGTGGGGTGGGTGGTCTCTTTTTGCCGGCTAATACCACATAATTCCTCTCAGAAATAACACAACATCATTTCTACCCCACTTGCCGGTGGGCCGTTGAATTTATGGCCTCCTGGCTCTACCCAGGGGTTTTCCCCACATCGCCACACCACCACCCTCCCCCTACCACATACACATACCCGCCGACTCCACTTCGCTCAGCGACTCTCCTCCGCCGCTCCCCCTCTGCACTTCTTTCACTGAAAGATGAGTAGATGTTTTTACCACTTGATCTTGGTAAAGCTGTAGAGGAAACTGGAGGCGGCCTCGAGAGGAAGGTGAGGAGAGGTGGGGCGTGAGGAGAGGTGGGGCGTGAGGAGAGGTGGGGCGTGAGGAGAGGTGGTAGTGGTAAATACTGTATAAATCAACCTTTTTGTTTAGGAGGCCTGAAAGGGACAAAGAATAAATTGGGGAAGAATGGCTTTGCTCCGCATTTTTCAAGAACTATGTCATCTAACTCCCTTCAGCTGAGAAATATCTCCGCCGTTTTTTCCATCGCCTGGCACTGAAAAAAAAGAGAGAAATAAACTCACCGTAGCACTCGCTACATTCATAACAGCGAGTTGATCACGTAATACTAAACTAACCTGAAATGAAATTTTGCCATTTTCCATTGAAAAACCAGTGAACATTCTATTATGTTCTGTACATATCGCCCTTCTCTGTAGATGAGAACTGCATCTAATTTCTTGTTCTTTTGTTGAAAACCGAAGAACATTGGTGATGCAAAAATAAAAACTAGCAATCATTAACATTATTGCTGGGGTCCCTCCGTACCATTGGGATGGCAAAAGGCATACAGTTTTTCTTACGTGACTTCCACAGTCAAGAGGTTTTTTTTTTTTTTTTTTTCTACGAAGGCTCGAAAAGTTGATGCGCTGAAATCTTAATCGGTTCAGTTATGAAAACTATGATATCTGGAATTTATTCGGATTTTTGGACCGCCGGAAGGGGTTCCGCAACGCACTTGTAGTTACGCCCTTTGGATCTGACGGTACTTAATTACTTACGCGGTAAGTACCCACTTTAGAGACTTTTTACATTAAACAAACGTTGTCGGGAATAGTCCATTTAGTCTGAAAAAAGTTATGGAGCAGTCAAAATCGTAAATTCTGAAAAATACTGCCTACCTCTCAGGGACGAAAATATGAGAATCAATGTATGATTACATTTATTTGGGTAAAATCATCTGTTTTAGGTAATCGGTAGGTTTTTCTTTCAAATTACAGGTTTTGGTGCAAATTATAGGTACCTATTGCTTTCAAATTACAGGTTTTTATTTAAAAGTTCATTGACATTTCTCTACTACAAGGATTTGATCTCGTACAGAACTTTTTCGTAACTTATTTTTCTTTCTGTCCTCAGCTAGGTACAACTACCTTGTAACTGCCGCTGTTCCTCATCCTTAGTTAACTTATTGCTTCCCAGGAATTTGGTAATCAACGCTACGCCGCGTTAGGCACAGTCACTGACAATTTTAAAATAAGTCACAACGTTCAGACCATGAAGATAGACAACCTCTGCACTCCATAGCACGGGATCCTTATCGAGAAATTCAGAGGAACTGTTGGTGCAGCCTTCTACAGTCTCTTCAAAAACTCAAAAGATCCAAATCTCCCATTTTTTGAGAAATTAGAAAATTAGTGGGACCATATTGGTAAAGGCAATGAATAACGGCTTTATTTTGAGAATTTTATGTGCTTACAAAAACTTCGGTAACATTTAGGATATGTGCCGGAAAATTTAGTGGATTTAAGTGAAGTAATGTTCGAGCGTTTTCACCAGGGCAATAAATTGATGAAACGACGGTATCAAGGAAGATGGAATGCGTCAATGGCAAACTACTGATGGAATCTGAAAAGATTGTGTTGAAGAAAACTCTGACTGCTACACCGGTTTACTTGGGACCTACAATACCATACAAATGTGAAAAATACACATCCAAGTTCAAATATAAGTTGTGACTGACTTTCTTTATTCAAATTCGCCAAAGTCTGCTTGAACTTTTACTCAATTTTTGTGAGGGGTTTGTGGAAAGCCTATACGTGATCCACAAAATTTGGTTTAAACTTTGATTATGAAAAATATTTGTAAGAAACACCAGATAAATTTCAGACATCGCTCAAAAACTAAAAATGCAGCATTTGTTGTCATAATGCCAAGTTTTTATCCATACAGTGATTTTTTGGTTTTACGTAAAACCAGAGGCTAGAAGAGCGAATTTTCGAAGAAATAACTGGTTTTACGTAAAATGTCTCCATTGAAGGACTTGTGTCCATGGAGAACATCTCAAGTATAAACCACATTTCTTCATCTTCAAAATGCGCCAGTTTGAGATCGGAAGGAGATACCTGAATTCTGAATCCACCGTCGTGTTCAGCGTTAAAACCCTTTAAAATGAGGTGTCGCTTGTCAGACTGTTTCATTTTGGGAATTTATGAGTAATTCCCCCTCTTCCCTCCCGAACCCCCCCCCCCCCCTCACCTTATAGATTTTTCAACGATGAACACGATGGTGAAGTCAGAATGGCTATATCTCTTCCCGTTATCAGATTAGAGCGAACTAACGATGAAGAACATCTAAGCATCAACCACGTTTCTTCATCTTCAAAGTTCTCCAGTTTGAGAACTGAATAAGATATCGCAATTCTGAAGTCACCATCGTGTTCAAAAAAAAAAAAAAAAAAAAAAAAAAAAACCTTTAAAATGGGGTGTCACTTGTCAGAAGGTTTAATTTTGGGTTTTGTGAAAAATTACATAAACCACTAACTTCGCCATTCGATTCGGTTTATGGAGTTGGGGACCAGTTTAAACCTTGTAGAGCATCCAAAGAGGCCTAAATGAAGCTAAATCTCATTTTGTGCAAAAATGGACTTTGTGGGTTTCCCTTGTACGCCGACGATATAAAAGTAGGTAGGTATTTATAATTTTTGGTGTGTTTTGACAGTGGATTCAGGATGGTCTGAAACGGATTTTGGTATGAAAAGTTTTCGGAAACACGTGTTTTAAAAATTTTGGACCGAGAACAATAGCTTCATTTTCTTCGAAAGAGTTGTAGGGGACAAACGGATTCCACATTCGGATTGAGCGCAATCGAATCCCTTAAAAACGTTTGTCCACTTGAAAAATTTTCGCGTTATAAAATCATTGTTGACCAGTGTTATTGACGTACAAAATGAGTTTTGAACCGTTTGCAGTCGTTTGTGGACGGTAAAATAACAAGGTTGAGTGGAAGGATGTTGTGACGGTGGGAGGGGAGGACTGACGGTAAATCCGGCCCGACCCTTCCATAAAAGCCCTTTCTTTTTGCCCCCTTTTACTCCACCATGAAGAGATGATTCGAACAGGATGAAGGGAAGGAGGACGAAAGAAACCCCCTCATCTCTCTCCCCCCCTCCCCCCCGCGAACAGTAATGCCACAGTGGCACGACCCCCCCCCCCCGCAACACTCCCTTTACCATCCATCTCCAGCCCCCCCCCCCCCCCTTTTTTTTCTTCCTATAGAACTGGGAGACTCGACCTCCACTCGCACTTCTCTTGTACTCCCTTCGTCCTCCTCCAACTCACTCCACCACCCTCCTCCTCCCCCTCTCGTCGCACTCACCACCTCCCCCCCCCCCGTCCACCAACAAGAACCCAACCAAATCAATAAATAGACTATGGCGAGGGTCCGGGAAGGCTAAGCCGTAAAGTCGACCGACTTAGCTCGTAAGCCCCCGGACTTCACCCGTAGGACCTCTTCAAATTTGTCCAAGTTAAGGAGCGTCCTTTCACTTCCTACCTATGCGCTCTCCTTATTCCACCACCTTATCTCTCACACGGCTCTTTTATTTTTATCGAGTCGCCTCACAAATGTATTAGTTTTGCACCTCCATCCACCGACCTTGACCTATTCACTATCTGCCTGAAGCTGCCAAAGCTCATATTTTGAGCTTTGGGCGTATGGTTTATTAAATAATTTTATTAATAAATAGTATAGTTTATTAATAAATTTTATCCTTTATGATTTATTTTTCCATCTTCAACTTGGTTTTGGTGGATGATTTCAAGATCCTAGAATTCCTTCAAAAAGACGATTTCCAAAACTCTGCTAATTCTTAACACAACGGTTTATTATCTTCTTTGTACAGATCACCCTTCTGTCTAGATCACTAGGTCTAAATGAAGAAGAAGAAGAAATACGTTTATTTGATATAAATGACAACATAAAATAACAAAAACTAGACTCAATTTGAGTATAAACATTACGGCATGGTTTAACCGTCTGCCGGAGGTTCGGGTTCTACTTTTTGCAATAAATTAAAATGAATTCTTGGTAGATTAAATTATACAAGTAAAATTATATACTTCATGTGCTTAAAGAATAATTACAACTAAGAAGGAAATCAAATATAAACACTGTGTTAAAAATTAAACTGTTCCACAAGGAACTTTCTATACCCCCATGCAGATCTACAGAAGTTTATAATGCAGGGCCACCCCTTTCCACCCTGCAATATGAAAATGGCCTCGTCTCGCGAAATGTTGCCACAGCCAAAAGCCTGCCACCTAAATTCATTTAGAACAGGGCAGACACAAAAGAAATGAAAAACGTCCTCACGCTCATGGAGGTTGCACAAGGAGCACTCCTCACTCGGACGGGAACCGAATGGCCTAGCATTCACGTTAAGTAGCTCATAACGGAGCTTGAAGAGCCAACGGGCTTCATGTAATCCCACGCCATGAGCAGGTCGCACGAAACTTGCACACTTTATGTGGGGATCCAATTCTTTATAAAGAGTGTAAGTCTGCGATTCAATTGCTCGACGTCGGAAGTCTGCACGCCGACCCTCCCTGAAGCCCTCAAGAATCCTGGTTTCATTTCTTTTCAGTAGCGCCACATCCAATGAGCTCAACGGGTTGGGAAGACCGTATCTTGCCGTCAGAGTACCAT
>CAWUBA010000111.1:0-70718 GCA_963920205.1 Stenodema calcarata | reverse complement strand
GAACGGTTCCCTGCGGAACACCGTGAGTCAGCTTGCTTGCATCACTCAAGATATCACCAATCATAACTTTCTGAGTACGGTTTTCCAGATAGCTCCGAATCCATTTTAAAATAGTGGGATGTAGGTTGAGTTTTTCCATTTCTGACAAAAGCCTACTATGAGAAAGCGTGTCAAAGGCCTTCGATAAATCTTTGAACACCACCAAGACCTTACGACCCTGATCCAGATTCAGTATTATTTTTTCGGTCAAATACACGATAGCATCCTGAGTGCTTCTCCCACCACGAAATCCAAACTGGTTGTCGTTTAATAATCCGTCTCCTCCAAACAGCTAACCAAGTACAATTTACATGCCTTTTCAATAATTTTGGATATATTAGAGAGAAGGGAGATCGGTCTATAGTTGGTCAGCATAGAACGAGGTATTTGCTATGCAAAACATGAATAATGTTTTTGCGTCCCGTTTCCCCTTTTCCTTATCCCTTTTCTTTGTCTGTATGGAAAATATTAAGAAATGTGCGGAAAATTTATTAGTTTTTTTTATTTACTCAGGGCTGTATCTCAAGCCGGGAATACACTTGAGCAGAGGCAGGCCGCGCACCGCACGCGCAGCCTATGCGCGGCGCGATGCCATGTGCCGCGATGTGATGTGCCGCGATACAAATTTTCAAATTACAGCGAGGCGCACATGCTCAGCCCTGATCCAACATTGCGCGGTGCAACTGGTGTCCACTACGACGGATCAAGACAGAAAAGTGGCAGAAACACAACATCTACGTCCAGTGATGGGCGATACCACAAAATATTCGATACCATTACTCGATACTAGTATCGAAACAAATATTCGATACTACTCAGATATCGAATAAAAATGTTCGATACTGAAGACTATCGAATCATATGAGCAATTTTTCACACAGTGAATTAAATTTTAATAAAATGGAAATAACAGATAGAAAAAACACTATTAAACCCTTACGTTATTTATTTACTTTCAACAAGGTTAACAGGGCATTTCTACATCTAAAAGTTAGTTATAAGATCAAACGAATGGCCAAGAAGGAAAACTTGACATCGACGGTGTCATTCAGCGATAGTTGGAGTTCAATCGGCGATCAAATGCAATTGATAAACCGGCCCTAAGTATAGCATTTTAATTACAAATAATTTTGAATTACATTAAAAACACGTAACAACATTTAATGTTGTTACGTGTTTTTAATGTAATTCAAAATTATTTGTGAGCCGTTCATCACGTTTGTAGGATGTTGAATTGGTTGCAAGTAGTCGCGGCCCGTTTTGATTGCACCCAGAGGTCCAAAATCACAAATACTGAGGTCCATAATAAAAAAATAGCGTATTAGCCTACTTTACTTTTGTTTTTCTTCAAAAATTCGATCCTTGCTGCGTGGAGCAAAAGCGTGGAAGGAAATGTTTAATTAAATAGGTGCTGTACACTACTTACCTCAAATATGGACCGTGTTTTGCAACAACCAGCCAAGTCGACTTGGCGGCCACATTGAGTTAGCTTCATATTCTAATTCTGGAAATAGTTCTCCATCGTCTATGGTTGATTATTTTCAAAAATTTACAGCCGATGGCAGTCAAATCGTGAAAACGATAACTGTAGACGATGGAGAACTATTTCCAGAATCAGACTATGAAGCTAACTCAATGTGGCCGCCAAGTCGACTTGGCTGGTTTTTACAAAACACGGTCCATATTATCTTCCTACTTTTTTTTTTACAATTATACAAAACGAGCCTATAATTAACAAAACGGTTATAACAAAACGAGTACCTAGTAGGTAATTTCAAAGTGGGTAGGTAGGTTATCACACGTTATCACACATTATCACTTACGTGTGCCGCGGCTCTGTTCGCAGCTCTGAATCGACTGAATTCCGTCCACACTGCGCACCGCACGAGCCTGCCGCGGTCCGTGCTCACTTTGATGGACCGACAGTCGATGGCTCAGGCCGCGCACCGCACGAGCCTGTTTGCCGCGGTGTTGGGGACCCGTACACACTTGAGCATCGCGCCGCGCATAGGCTGCGCGTGCGGTGCGCGGCCTGCCTCTGCTCAAGTGTATTCCCGGCTTCAGCTTCTTCGATATTTACAGCGGTTTTGGCAGTATATAATTTATGCATAAATTAAAGGCTTTCCAACGAATGGAGAACGATTTTTGTCCGTTGAAAACTAAATAAGTTTCATTTCCCTAGAAACGGCTCGGTTGTAGGTGAAAATAATTAGAAATCTTCGTGACATAATTTCGTGACTTAAACTTCGTTACGCTTTTCAACTCTGGTAGGCCACCGCAAAAACATTATTCATGTTAAAGTTAGTACGCCTACTAATTTGCCTTTTTGTTTCTTGTTTTTGTGACAAGAATAATTATTTTTTGGAAATTATTGTTTGTTATCTGAAATGTGTTTGAAAAATAAGTAGTTTTAAAATTTTTGCGAATTGGTTAAATATTAGTTTTAAAATTTTCGATTAATTAAAACAATCAACAATTTAAAAACAATTATTAAAATTTAGTACAATTATTCTTATTATTAAATTTAAAAAATAGAAAGAATTAGAAATTTGAATAAATTTGAATTAGAAATTTTTTGAAAATTGGTTGCATTTTTTCTTGGGGATTGTGCAAATTTTTGTTGTTGAGAATCATTACAATAATTGTAATTATTGTTGTCGAAGAGAAAGAGGAAAGAGAAAGTTTGCAACTGGTAAAACGCACGTTTTTATACCAAAAATCGCGAATAACTCGAGAACCGTTGGGAAAAGTGCCAAAGTGCGCTACCCTCATTCGAAAGCCCATAAAATTTCCTATCGATCCTTAAACAGGCGCCACTCTACGACAATTTTTCTGACCACCGTTCAACTTTGATGTTTTCGGAAATTAGCCAAATCAGTAGATGTGGAATTTATTCACGTATTTTTGGCTGTGGATTAGTTAAATCGATTGAGATTTAGTTCAAAATTATTGAGCATATTCTAGACAACCTAGCGGACATTGTAAGACCAACCGCACCAATTTTCATCAATATTTGCGGCAGTTGTTGTTGAAAATAGAAAAATCACCATAACTCCTTTATTTTTCCCCTTAGGAAGCATTTTTTGATCTCAAATTAAACAGTTTGAAAAGCTGAACACATCTAAAAAAGAAAATCCGAAAAAGCTTCAATTTTGAAGGAGTTATGACCATTTGAAATTCCTAAAAAACACTATTTCCCCCCTAATTGGGGGGGAAATGGGGGGAGGGAGAAAAAAATGGTCAATAGGCACTCCCTTGGAGCATAACAAACGTGTGTGCAAAATTTCAGCTCGATCCGATTTGTCTGCTGGGCTGTAGCCCCGTCAATGAACAACAACAACAAGAAGAAGAAGAACACGAAAAACGTGAAAAATAGTGGTTTTAAAATTGTTATACCCCCGACACCTGATGTTCCCAAGAGCTGAAATTTGTTTTACGTCCTCACGTGCCCCTGGAGAGTTGGTGTACAAAAAATCAACTCTCGAGACACTCAGGGGACCGAGCTATGGTAGGGTGAAAACACCAACTTGTTCCGTCGCGTAATCAGTGTCTCAGTCGCTTCGGTTTTCAGGGCTTCGGTTTTCTTGGCGGGCGGGACGCTCCCGCGTCCCTAGATCACCGTGAGTGCTTTCATTTCCACAACCGAACATATATTTAATGTAATATATAATTGCTAAAATCGAAGGGTTAAATTCATGATACCCGAAAACTAATTTGAGTGGATAACTGTTTCATAAAATAGATCTATATTCTATGAGGAATATCTATATTCCTCATGACTAGTAATTTTTCATGTAAAAATGGAGCAATATCTGTCGATGTGATCAGATTGTCCTTGTGATTACAAAAATTTCTGAAGTGTGTATTACAGCTTTTTCCCTATTTTGGGTTGGAGGCTATTCAATGTTCATTTCTTTTTTTCTCAAGTAAACCCCCGAAATCGACACCTCCCTCGGAACACTCTTTACTTCACCTTGAACTCGACAAGAATAATCAGGTTACATGTGAAATGCGTGCGAATGGTGACACGGAAATACTCGTAGTTTCGTCCGAAGAGTCAACAGACCACCACCCGCCACATCCTGTGAGCGAACTCGTTGACTTGCATCCTCTCACCTCTATCCACCATCCCACATCCTCTATCCTGTTTTCCCCTGTCCACCAAAACTACCATGTTTCAAATGATTGGCACCTCCAACCACATGGGCTCATTTCCTATCCATTCATCGGTTTTCCAAATGTGTGCGTGGAGTCTAAACCAACGAACATTGACTCGCACATCTAATGGTTTCTGTATTTCAGGTTTTGAAAATGACCCCTAAAACTGGAGCAGAGAAGCCAAAGAACTACCGCTGCCCTCTGTGCAACTATGCCACGCGAAATAGAACTTCCCACAACAAGCACATGCTGGTTCACTCAGGAACCAAGCCACATAAATGTTCCTTCTGTGATTACAGGTGAGAAACTGAACATCTACTTTCGTTACCTGTATGAGGTTTCTACAATAGAGAAAATAGTGACAGACCAAACGGGAAATCGAACGATACATATTGCTTATAATTGTTGGATTGTAGTAATTCGAATTGAACAAAGCCAAATATTATTTCAAATAAAACAGTTCTAAAAAAAAGAAGAAAATTACGAAAATCTACAGTAATGCAGCATGGCTAAAGGGCTAGTTTTCGAAGAAATAACTTGTTTTTATGTAGAATATCTCCATTTTACTGGTTTTGGTTTATTATCTTCGATAATGAACCATTGGAATCGCCCAAAGAAAAAACAATTTTAACCCCCCCCCTCAAAATTTGTTGGTTTACGTTTCAAGATACGTAGATTCAGAAAATCGAATAAAAAAAAATCCGTCCGTCCGCCGTACGCCGTCCGCCGTACGCCGTCCGCGCCACTTTGCTCAGTTAGCGTTGAGTTAAAATTACGAAATTTTTTTTATGGGTTTCGACCAACCCCACAATGGTCCTCGAAACTTTTCATAACCCTAGGTCAAGGGGAAGGGGTTCAAAACGAATTTTGAAAATTTGAAAATCTCATATCTCGAAAAATTCATATAGAACGGTATGTTTTTTATTTCATTTTAGATAGAGTTTGTTCCGTAGAATTTTTTAAGACCATCCGCAGCTTTGTACGACCAGCCGTTCGTTCACAATGACGGCTCAAAGATTGTGCCTCACAACACGATCGTGAATCAAATTGTTGAAATGCAGGTCCATTTTCATACTAACAAGCTCTTTGGAACATCATATGGCTTAAGTGATGTCGATTTTATTGTTCTGAGGTGCGTTTCGTGCTACGGAAATGAAGGTAATTTCGAATGTTTGTTGGTAGGTACTTCTTTTATAGAAAAATTATTACCTACGTAGTATTAAAAACCCCAGAATTATATCGTATTAATTAATCATAATCAATAATAATTATTATTAATAGTAAATACGAATTATTAATACCTAACAATAAATTATAATAATTTTCACTAGGTACTTGATAAAATTGTTAATAATTAGTGATAATTGATAATAATAATTAATCTAACATTTAGGATCTAGACATTTAGACCTACTGATCTAGACAGAAGGGTGATCTGTACAAAGAAGATAATGAACCGTAGTGTCAAGAATTTGCAGAGTTTTTATAACTAATTTTGTCCCCAGTTTTTGTCTAGTGTCACATCAGTTAATAGATTTTTCAACGCTGAATTGCGATGTCTCATTCCGCTATCAGATTAGAGCAGATGAACCGTGAAGACCATCTCCACTATCAACCACGTTTCCTCCTCTTCAAAGTAGGGATGCAACATCGGAACCAAATAATTGATTATATCAACAAATGATTAATCGTTAGCTGATAATTGATGTGACCAATTAATTGGTATTGAATTACCGATGTTCGATTAATCGGAAGCAAATAATCGATTAGTTCAACGTACTTATTTCAAACGCATAATTATTTGCTTTCCTATGGTTTTCTTCGTCGATTGTTAAATTACAAGGCTAATGAAGATTAAGGACTGGCAAAACTAATAAAATTGCATAAAAGAGTTTTTTTTATTATGAACTAAGGGTACCATAAATTGAACCGTTAAAAAGTGTAGGTATATTAAACAAAGTAGTGTTTTGGGACATCTTATAAAAATAAAAGTTTCGAGAGGAACCTATCACCTTTCAAGTGGTTCAGCCCCATCCTCTTGGGTCAGCGTCAGTCCCGCTTTTGAGAATAATCTCTCAGCAGGAATCTGACCTAAAACGAATTTGACAAAAAATGGTGCCTGATGGTGATTTTCTGACTTTGTATTTTTATTCAGTAGGTACGCTTCAAAACATAATAAAATAACATTTTTGTTGAATGGAGTATTTTGATGAGAAACGTAGTGATTTAAGTACCTACAGTACCATCGCTGTTGAATTGCTCTCGGGCCGCGCCCTTGTGCAAGTACGGCTTCAGTTACTCGAATCTGTTCATTCACGGCTTTGTATGATGCAACCTTTTGTTTCAGTTGTGTTCAAAAGGGGAACCTACTGAGACACGAGAAAATCCATACGGGAGTCAAGCCTTATGAATGCGCTATATGTGGTTATAAATGTAGCGAAAATGGCCATATGAAAACTCACATGATGATCCATCAAGGTTAGTTGCTCAAGGAGAGTTGTTACTCTCCTCTGCCCTACCATCCTACCGACTTGGAAAGCCTGGTAGTTGAGTAAAGGTGGATTCAGTTTATTCTAGCTTAGTGTTCTTCTTTCTTCAACGCTCAGCCCCATCCTGTTAGTTATTACTAACGCAGTAAAGAATTCCAAAGAATACAACCACGTGGTGTTACAACCGCAGAATCAAATGGAAACCGCTCAAAGCCGGCCGGCTATCCATAGCTCGGAACAATATCACTGCTCAATCTCAAATGTTTCATAAATGGCTCCCTCTAATACCCCATTCTAGATATTTCTGTATCAAGCAAGTATAACTTTACGTTAGAAATTGTCTTTCGTCTTTAACTGTTTCGTTTTCTGCTTCAGGAATCAAACCTTTTTCCTGTAACTTGTGTGACTACAGTTGCACATTGGCTGGGAACCTGAAGCGCCATCTCCGGTCCCACACAGGGGAGAAGAAATATGAATGCGAGATTTGTGGATACAGGTCTGTAAAATACATACAGTTACTCGGAAGGTCCTTAAAAAACTCTGCAAATTCTTGACACAACGGTTTATTATCTTCCTTGTGCAGATCACCCTTCTGTCTATACCAGACTGTATTGCAAATCGGCACCATACCATATTCTCACCGTACTCATACCATACCATACGAATTTCTTTCCTATCATACCATACTGTATTATACCAAATCATACATACAATAATATACCATACCATACTCATACCATGTCATACAAACCGAGTGAATATTGAAATGTCATCCATTTCTGACCTATATTTAAAATTTCAAGTATCTAGCTCATCATCAAAATTTAATTTGTTTAAACAAATAGGTATTATTTAAACAATTTTACAGACAAGAAACCGAGTGAATATTGCATTGTTATCCAGTTCTGACCTATTTGTAAAATTTCAAGTCAATAGCTCATCAAAATTTAATTTGTATTATTACAAAAAGGTATTATTTAAACAATTTTACAGATGAGAAACCGAGTGAATATTGCAATGTGGTCTATCCCCGACTCACGGTTAAAATTTCTAGACTGTAGTTTACCGGGAAGATGAAAAAAGGTAGTTTTATTCTGGGCGTCTGGGGGTTGGGTCACATAACGGCCGTTTTCGACGCGAAAGTTTAGTGTTTTTCCTAAACCTTTGTACGCTCACTGTGAACGAACGGCTGGTCGCACAAAAATCCAATTGGTCTTAAAAGATTCGTAATTTTTCAGGTCATTCAAAAGTGAACTACAAATTACACCGTTTCATGAGAATTTTTAGAGATATGACATTGTCGAAATTTCAAAGTTCGTTTTGAACCCCTTCCCCTTGACCTAGGGTTATGAAAAGTTTCGAGGATCATTTTGGGGCTGGTCCAAACCCAGAAACCAAATTTCGTAATTTTAGCTCAACGCTAACTGGGCAAAGTGCCACGGACGGCGCACGGCGTACGGCGTACGGGTGACGGACGGATTTTTTTTTATTCGATTTTCTGAATCTACGTATCTTGAAACGTAAACCAACAAATTTTGAGGGGGGGTTAAAAAAATTTTTTTTTTGGGCGATTCCAATGGTTCATTATCGAAGATAATAAACCAAAACAAACCATTGGAATCGAAAAAAATTTTTTTTCTTTGGGCGATTCCAATGGTTCATTATCGAAGATAATAAACCAAAACAGAAAAAAGTTTAACCTCTCTCCCTCAGACATCGTGGTGGATAAAATTAGTCATGTGAGCTCCCTGGATGATCCTTGAAACTTGTTAGCTTGTGGTGTGAGGAGTTTAGTACATTTCGGAGTAAAAGACGTATAGTTGGCCGGCCTATACATTTAATGTTTGTAGGGTACTTTGAAAATTAGCTCAATGGGTTATGCTGTAGGTGTAGAACTAATGCCCAGGTGAAATTGACCGTGAATGAATATTTCGTCATTGAAGATGCAACATGGTGTGCTATCTTGAGTTTTGGCAGCTTTTCTCGAGGGGAAAAAACTGAATTGTGGAGCTTTCACGACAATCCCCTACTATGACTGTAAAAATTGTGATTTTGGTCTACTTAGCGGAATGTGCTAAGTAAAACCAACAACATGTCATGTTGTTGGTCGCTTAGCTGGAGATGTCGTCGCTCAAGTGGCAACATCAGCTATCTCAGTTGCCACGGACAAGAAACCGTCAGAGCTATACAAAGAAAGGGAATGCCAGACTCGGTCTGCCAATGGGTCAGGGAGAGCCTAAAAACTCCTCAGAACTCTGAAGCTACTCCAGGGCGGTGGTGACGACGAGGGGCTGCCCACAGGGGGGAGTCCTATTCCCTCTGCTGTGGGTAGCCCTGGTCGACGGCCTTTTACAGACGCTATCCAGGGAGGGGCTCTACTCGCTTGGATATGCGGATGACTTGGTCGTTGTCGTGAGAGGCAAATTCCCAACCACAGCCTCACAACGAGTGCAGATGACACTACAAAAGGTTAACCGCTGGTGTGTTGGAGAGGGTCTCTCTATAAACCCGTCCAAGACGGTAGCGGTTCCATTTACAAAGAAAATGGATCTTGAGGTGCTATATCCCCTGAGATTAAATAATGTGGAGATTCCATACACTAAAGAAGTCTTACATGGAATCAACACCTTAATAAAACTGCCCAGAAAGCCGCATTTCGCGTTACAGCGTCATCAGCCCTGGGCTACGAGCAAGATGGACAACATTTGACGGACGTGATTTTCAAGACATGAAATTGCATGTAGGTACCTATTTCCCTACAGAAAAATTCAAATAAAATGATTGTACGACTAAAACTTTCATTTCTATGACTATTTGATTTTGAGGACGTTCCCGTGAACCACCCTGTATTTCCAAAGATTAAAAGACTTTTAATAGATTTTAAAGACTTTTAATACTTAGTATTAATATTTCGATTAAAAGATTATTGTAATACTTAATCTATTAATTAATCTAATTTAGTTTCTATTGGAAATTGTTTAGATCACGTAAGGGCCGCTTATCATACACTGAGAGTGTGAAAATTGTGAACAAAATTTGTTCCAGGTGCCGGGAAGCTTGTAACTTGAGAGACCACATAATGGTGCACTCTGGTGAAAAGCCTCATCAGTGCGGCGAGTGCGGCTACAAATGCACGCAAGCTTCAAATCTCAAGACTCACATGCGCATCCACACGGGCTTCAAGCCGTATGTCTGCTCCGAATGTGGCTACAAGACGACTCGAGCTGGCAATCTCAAAGACCACATGAAGACTCACACCGGAGAGCGACCCTTCAGCTGCCCCATATGCGATTACAGGTAAGTTGAGTCTACCTCGTCTACCAGATAGATTTATGGCGTTTATTTAACAAAACAGGGTGGGGTAGGACCGTGAAGTCCTCTCTTCCTTCCGTCCTGTTTCATTAATTTACATTCCTCGTACCATTGCATTTGAATAATTATCTAGATCAAATCAAATGAAGACATAATATAAATTTATTTTCTAATATATTATATTTCAAAATCAATTTATAGACACTTGATATAATTTACTATAATATTCTACTTTACTATAATACCTATATTATCTTAGTTAGGTAGTTTAGTCGTAGTAGATTTCTAATAATTCTTTGTTATCGTTATCTCAAAAACAAGGCACTCTTCTTGTACAATCAAGCAAAATAACGTTCTCACTGTATAATCTGATACATTTTTGCCATGGGTATATGGAATGCAACGAAGTAAATCACTCGCGACGAAATCGTGGAAACCCATGTGTTTTGGCCGCTCGATAATACGAAAAGTGTATCCGTAGCTAAGAATCCTGCCTAGGTGTTTTGGCCAAAACATGGCGCCCACCAAATTTAACATCAAATTTCTGGGTTGTCTGGATAGGATGGGTAGGACAATGGTTGGAGAGGAACAATCTTTACTACTGAACGCTTGTGGGTAGCACCTGTTGGGGTCTGGATGTTGGCCTGGGTGGATGGCAATGACCTTGGCAATAGGCCAACGCATGGGGGCGAGTCCCCCTTCAGAAGAACCAGGTCATCGATGGCCACGTTGTCTGTGGAGCGGAACCATTTTGGGCGACGTTGCAGGGTATTCAGACCTCCTACGAGTCCAAAATTGTTGGGACATGCGCTGGATTAATTGCCTACGGGAAAGCAGGTTCTCCTTGATGTTCCAAACAGATGGCTCATGAATTCCAATAAGGGGGGCGCCCACCAAGAAATGCCCTGGGCACAAATAACCCGTTTCAGCTGGATCTGTTGATAGTAGACATAGTGGCCCTGAGTTCAAAATAGCTTCGGTTCTCGAAAACAAGGTGGTCAGCTCTTCATAGCTCCTCCAATCTGCTGAATGTGGCACTGTAACGTATGGTCAGGCCTGTGCTCCATATCTCGTCTTATGAGTTTTTTTTTAATCATGTTTATTGGTACAACTGTATATTATACATCTAGTGACTTCACTCTGTTAGTTAGGTAATATTTTAACGTATTGTGGTTCATAGATCACTACCTACTACCACTCATCACATCACTTTAGTGAGATGTAACTAGGTCCAGGGGTTTGGTCCTTTTCAGCCTTCGTACGTTGCCACTGTTGTCCAGAAGGTTCAGTACTTCAACATTCCTGTGCTTGTGGAGACGGTTTTCATGGTCCGTTGCTCGATTTTTAATAACTTCGTTCAACATCTTGACTTTAAGATAGCGATGGAGATCATTTGTTCGAACATACCAGGGGGCATTAACTATGCTCCTGAGAATTTTGTTTTGCGTTGTTTGGATTATTTTCATGTTGCTCCTCTTAGTGCACCCCCATAACTGGCAGCCGTAGGCCCAAATTGGCTTGATCACTAGCTCGTACAGTAGCATTCTGTTATGTATAGGCAGTTGGGATTTTCTCCCAATTTCTTCCTTCTTCTTCTTTACGTGCTCCTTTCAGCGGAGCTTGGCGTCCAGGGTCATTCCAAGGTACTTAGCAGTATCAGCATATGGGACGATTCGGGAGTTTAGTTCTATAGGTATTGGTCTCACTTTCCTGTATGTATAGTTAATGTGTGTTGACTTTGCTTCGTTGAGTTTTATTCTCCATCTTTTGGTCCATTGATGGATACTGTTTACGGATTCCTGTAGTTTACTCGAGGCTTCTTCAACTGTGGGACCAACAGCCAGGATTGCTGTGTCATCTGCAAACGTCGCTGTCACAGCTTCTGTTGATTTTGGGAGATCCCTCGTGTATAGTAGATAGAGTACTGGCCCAAGGACGCTACCCTGAGGTACTCCTGCTTTTATGTCCAGCAATTGGGAGTATTCTTCGTCGTGTTTTACCCTGAAATGCCTTTCTGTTAGATAAGACGCTAAAATCCTATAATACTGTGCAGGGAGATATCTTTGTAGCTTTGCTTGAAGTCCCTTATGTCAGACTTTGTCAAACGCCTGAGAGACGTCAAGGAACACTGCTGAGCAGATTGCCTTCTCTTCGAAGCATTTCTCTATCACACTGGTGATGCGTTGTACCTGATCTATCGTTGAATGCTGCTCTCTGAATTCGAATTGGTGCTCAGGGATTAGATTTCTGTCCTCGATTATAGGTTTTAATCTCTTTAAGAGGAGTTTCTCAAAGAGCTTGGATATTATTGATAGAAGGGAGATGGGGCGGTAGGACTTTTTGTCGTGAGTTGGTTTGCCAGGCTTGGCTATCATTATTACCTCTGCTACTTTCCACTGTAGTGGAACGTGATGCAGTCTAAATGACGCATTGATTAGGTGTAGGAGTTTTTTCAGACCTTTTTCTGGAAGTTCTTTCAAGACTTTTCCTGTTATAAGATCATAGCCCGGAGCTTTCTTTGGACTGAGGTTGAACTTAATCTCGTCTTTGAGCTCTTGGATGGTAATAGGCCGAATTTCCAATTCATCTGTCTTTTCTACCATTGTGGCATCCTCATCAGCAGTCTCCCTTGGAAACGGGGTGAATGTTTCCTCAAGGTAGTCTACAAACAGATCTGCTTTTTCTTTTGCACTCCTTGCCCAATATCCGTCATCTCGTTTAATAGGAGGTATCGGTATTTTAGGACGTTTAAGGCCATTAGTGGCTCTGTACGGAGAATATTCAGTCTCTTTTCCTGCAGTGAGGCTGAGCAAGTTAACAGCCAATGTTTCCTCTTCAATTTCTCGGTTTAGAGCTTTGAGCTCATTGCATAGTGCGTTCAGCTTTCTTTTGTTTTCTGTAGAGCGAACCCTTTGCCAGATTTTCCTAGCTTTTCTTTTGGCCTTTACCAGTTCCCTTACTTCGAGCGGGTAGTTGGAATGGTAAAGAGGTTTCTTACGGCTAATTGGGGTGCAGGACCAGCACGCCTCTTGCATGTTTTCAGTCAAACGTGCCACCTCTCTTTCCAGTTGATCAGATGTTCTGATGGGCACATGTAGATTGATGCTTTGGGTCAGTTTTTCTCGGAATAACTCCCAGTTGGTGTGCTTATTAGTAAGTTTTGGGGTCTCTTCTCTGAGGATTACCGAGTCACTTAGCGTCATGATCACAGGTCTTACGAGTGATCAAACAATTGGTGATGGACCATGGGAGTGAGTTTCCCCTAGCAGCCAAGGCTCTATCTGAAGATATATATGTTGATGATATATTGACAGGCGCTGCTTCAGTTCTAGAAGCAACAGAACTGCGTGACCAAATAATTCCCCTTGTTCGTCTCAGCAGTTCCACAAGCTATCACATAGCGAGCAGTCAGTTGCATTCGCGAGTATATGTTTTGCATATATTTCGTTCTCGGCGATATTTTTCTTTAACGTGTAGGTCTGCGTCGGTACCACCTATCCCCCGCCACGCAGGCAAATAAGTCGGGAAAAGGCTTCTTCTCCCGCCACGGAAGAAAATAAGCCGCTATTCCGAGAATCTATAAATACATCTCGGGGAAAATTTTGGAAACGGGACCGCACTATTCCGGGCATATCAACTCCTCTCCAGCGTTACGTCACATCTCATTGAGGCTTCGCTCCACTCCTCGTGCTGTTCTCAGAGTCGAGACCTCCACGATATCGGGTTCAAACCCCGCACAGGCAACTTTTTATTTCATACACAAAGAAATCTTCATTTTACGTTTTTTCTTATATACAATATTGAAGGAGTTCGAATAGGCAATTTATCTGTTTCATTTCTTTCAATTATAATTTATATCTCCACAAAAAAAGACATTATTCTTTAATTTTCCTGATAAGAGGACATGTCCTATGTATTCTCATCATTTTTTCTTGTTTTTTTTTCTTTAAAAGACTTTCACTGCAATCTATACTCAACACGTAGGTTGGTTTTTAAAAAAACGTTATTTACAAAACACAGCGAGAGGTACGCACTCGGGTTTGACAAGAAGAGAACTGACTTGCTGCTGCAAGGCGCGGCCTTTATGATAGCTCCCTACGTAGCGTGGGCTTGGTAACTTCCATCAGCATAAATGTTATTGGTACAGCAATTTAACTTTATATAAGTTATATATAAGTTACGTTTACGAATAGTACGGTAACGCCGATGTCAGCATCCAAGTGTATACAAGCGAGCTCCCTGTGGCTCCAGCTCAGTTCCGATCCATCCGTCACTCGTATAGCTACTCCGTGTCACGCTCTAACATTCACTATTCAATGTGTTAAGTCTCTGTATTTCGAGTGCTAATAAAGTCTCTGGTAAATTTAGAAAACTGTTTTTAAAAACCAAGTGATACAAACTTAAAATATAAGTTATATATATATATATATTTTTTTTTGTCTTTCAAGAGCCGCCCAGTCGTGTCATTTGAAGAACCACATGAAGACTCACGTTACCGGTGCCTGATTGATGCCTCGCCATTACCTAGTTATTTCAGTTTTACTTATTTATATTTCATTGTGAACGCCATCTGGGGGCAAAGATGGTTATTATTCTCTCATGCAAAAAGTGTTCATTCTGTTCATTGTGGGCTACATAAGTCTCAAAGATGGTTATTATTCTCTCATGCAAAAAGTGGTCATTCTGTTCATTGTGGGCTACATAAGTCTCATTCATGTTCCTAATGCAAATGTTGATATGATATTCATGATCATTAACTAACACAATTTTAGAATAAATCTTTTTTTATATCACAGTTACTTATTGCTTTTTTGATCTGTTCGACTTTTCTTGAATTTGTAACACTACCCGCCACCTCTATTTTTCAATACTGATCCATGTCGTTAGTGGTAAATGTTTGCGGAAAGGAAATTTGAGCTCATTATGAAAATTCTTGCAAAGGTAAGCATTATTTTATTTTATTATGTATATCAGAAGGAGGCTTCCAAAAGATTGATCTACCTATAACCATAGCATCAGCTACTTCAAACCTAGTTCGTCAAATCGACTCGTGAGCGCCTGAGTGTCTGATCTATGTACGTCAAACCTATTGCGTCAAATCGACGCGTGAGTGTCTGATCTATGTACGTCAAACCTATTGCGTCAAATCGACGCGTGAGCGCCTGATCTATGTACGTCAAACCTAGTGCGTCAAATCGACGCGTGAGCGCCTGATCTATGTACGTCAAACCTTGTGCGTCAAAACGACGCGTGAGCGCCTGATCTATGTACGTCAAACCTATTGCGCCAAATCGACGCGTGAGCGCCTGATCTATGTACGTCAAACCTATTGCGTTGTGATGGATCGGGAACCTGACAAGTGGATCGGAAATCGAGACCGACCGTCGGGGCGGCAAGACGAGGGCCTGACCTCACTCTGTTTACACAGGGCCACTTAGAGGAGTCGCGGGATCGCTGCCTTTGGTCTTATTCCGCCTGTGTCCATTTTCCATCTTAGAAGAGTCGTGGGAATGATAACATTCTACAGGACACATGGCCCCCTCGGAGGAATATCGCCCCGAGCACTACGAGAGCAAGTCAGTTGGTGTTGTGTCGGGCTTGCGGTAAGGACTACCAGGAGATGAGCTGGGTCTGGACCTTGGGTGAGTCCCTAAATCAATTACATTCTTGGAGTTAAAGCTGCGCCAGCTACTGGAAGTACGAGGGTTACGAGGGATACATGTGAGTTAGGATTGTGTTTCGCGGGGATTTAATTGTGGCTTGTTACTTATGGCTTCTGCGGGAGATTAAAAGACTTGTGCGGGGATTTGTCTTGTATTAGGAAGCGACTATTACTGTGAAGTCATTCTGTTACTAGTGCACAGAATAGTCGTGTAATAAGCTCAAGTAATTGCTCAGTCGTTCATTGACGTAGTGTTGTGGAACTTATTTTGATTTCAATTAACCTTATGTTATTCGATCGTTATTTCCTTATGATGTATTTGATGGGAACAAACGGAAATAAAACACTGTATTAACGCCATTCTTTATTTTCCTTTATACGCTTGGTGATAAACGATAGATATATGAATTGAAATACTGGAAGTCACTTTTCATTACAGGGTGGGTTTGTTGATACATCTTCAACGTTACTACTATTTGAACCGGGGAGGGCGGGTACTACAGCGTCAAATCGACGCGTGAGCGCCTGATCTATGTACGTCAAAATGCTGTTTTTACAGTTACTGTTGGTGCCAAATTTCGTTTTAGCGTTGTTTTCCCTTTGTTAATCGGTTCGACGTTCATCTCGTCGTTCGCTCCATTGGTACGTATGAATTGTTCATACTTTTTGCGACGAGAAAGGAGTATCGACAACAAACTTACGAAACTCTTCCGATTCCATATCAACAAATAAAATCACAACACTATTGGTTAGTAATTAATAACTTTAAAACCAATTACACAAATAAAATATGTAAGATTCAGAGCCTTCCAGTACGAATTGCAGTAGCCTACACGACCTACTTTGTTTGGATGTAGTATTATTTTAATGAAAACAGAAATGTAGGTAACCTCAACCTTAAGCAATTGATCACAAAACAAGCGGCAGTGTTCACTATATCTATTTATAACATAAAAATATATATAAGTCTGACATAAATACCAAGAACAAATACGCAAGAAATGCGTTATAATTCGAGAGCTTTCGATCGAATGGAGAACGATTTTTGTCCGATGAAAACTACAGAAGTTTCATTTCCCAAGCAACGGCTTGGTTGTAAGTGAAAATTATCGTAAAATTTAGGTAACGCTTTTCGAGGACACTTTTTCGTGACAGTTTTCTATTTTAATGTGCCAAAGTAAAGACATAAAATGTCAAAAAAACTTCAAGCTCGTTTACAAACGAGCTTGAAGTTTTTTTGACATTTTACAAGTACCTACCATTTTCTGCGTCAGAAAACTGATAACACAGATAACAAAGTTACCACACCTCAGACACACGCAGTTGATAACGCGCTTTGATAAGATCTTTGTTACCAACTTTCTCCTCATTCAACTCGACCATAAAATTTAATACCCCTATAAATGACTTGGACACAATTCCCCTTTTGGCTTATTATCTTCGATCTTGGTTCATTTTGGTTTATTATCTTCGATAATAAACCATTGGAATCGCCCAAAGAAAAAATTTTTTTAACCCCCCCTCAAAATTTGTTGGTTTACGTTTCAAGATACGTAGATTCAGAAAATCGAATAAAAAAAAACTCTGCAAATTCATGACACAACGGTTCATTATCTTCTTTGTACAGATCACCCTTCTGTCTAGATCACTAGGTCTAAATGTCTAGATCCTAAATGTTAGATTAATTATTATTATAAATTATCACTAATTATTAACAATTTTATCAAGTACCTAGTGAAAATTATTATAATTTATTGTTAGGTATTAATAATTCGTATTTACTATTAATAATAATTATTATTAATTATGATTAATTAATACGATATAATTCTGGGGTTTTTAATACTACGTCGGTAATAATTTTTCTATAAAAGAAGTACCTACCAACAAACATTCGAAATTACCTTCATTTCCGTAGCACGAAACGCACCTCAGAACAACAAACTCGACGTCACTTAAGCCATATGATGTTCCAAAGAGCTTGTTACTAACAACAAGTTGTTAGTTACTCGTATGAAAATGGACCTGTATTTCAACAGTTTGATTCACGATCGTGTTGTGAGGCACAATCATTGAGCCGTCATTGTAAACGAACTGCTGGTCGTACAAAGCTGCGGATGGTCTTAAAAAATTCTACGGAACAAACTCTATCTAAATATGAAATAAAAAACATACCGTTCTGAATTTTTCGAGATATGAGATTTTCAAATTTTCAAAATTCGTTTTGAACCCCTTCCCCTTGACCTAGGGTTATGAAAAGTTTCGAGGACCATTGTGGGGTTGGTCGAAACCCATAAAAAAAATTTCGTAATTTTAACTCAACGCTAACTGGGCAAAGTGCCGCGGACGGCGTACGGCGGACGGACGGATTTTTTTTTATTCGATTTTCTGAATCTACGTATCTTGAAACGTAAACCAACAAATTTTGAGGGGGGGTTAAAATTTTTTTTCTTTGTGCGATTCCAATGGTTCATTATCGAAGATAATAAACCAAACACTGTGCTCGAGCATTCGGAGGGTCTCGTCATGGAAGATGATGATGTTTTATTGGCAGCAGCAGCTGCAGTTATTTGCGGAGTTGCAGCAGGAAATCAAAATCGCCACCGCCCCCGCCCTCGGAGATTCTGGATTCAACCCAGCATACTCGTAGTACAAGGGACGACAGAAGTACAGCAAGAGTGAATTTATGAAGGACCTGTTGTTGGATGAGGTTGATGCTCTCAATTTGGAATATCGGTTTACTCTTGTCAGCCAGAAACATCAAAATTTGTAAATTTTGTAAATTTTTTACTTTTCTCTCGATTTCCTGTTTCTCTAATCCAAACGACACCTAGATTTCCGTTAGACCGTCGTGTCGACGGTTTTTGTTTTTGTAATTCTCATGACTGCTCTCCCACAGGTGTGGACGTGACCGATACATTTCGATCAAGTGTAATGTGTCTTCGTCCGACCACTCCATTTACAAAAAAAAAAAAAAAAAAAAAACACAAACAACAAAAACACGTGCAAGAGCAGCACTTGCTACCACAAGTGTCAACTATCAACTGAGACTGAAACTATCAACTGATGCCGGCTGAAATTAAGCCGGGCGGCACGTCCACACTGCGCCCTGTGTTTCCATTCGGTTCGGCTTCCTTTGATCCGGACCGAGCTGATTCGGGTTGGATTCGGCATGATTCGGTTCGGCTTTCGGCACGGCGGCAAAGCCAAACGCCGCGTCCACACTGATTCGGCCTGCCCGCTCGGCTTGTGCCGAATCATGCCGATCGGACGCCAATAGTGTGGACCATGGTGAAAGGAACAAGGGTGTGCTACGTCGAGGGTCCGTTTTTCGCACCTACTGCGCAGTGACGTCACTCACGAGAACTCTCCAGCTACCTGACCCTGCTGCTATACGGAAATAACATAGAGAACGATTAATCATGCGACCTTTTACCTATTAAATCCCTCCATTCCCGTTTCAATATCCTTCGTGCCTAATCGTAAATCACCGAGAAAGAAATTACCTACCTACTGATGACTTTTCATGAATTTAACTGAATTTTCGGGTACCCCTTTTCAAATAATGGAAGCATTTCAGAGCATAAACCTTATTTATCAAAAATTTAATACAGAAACAAATGACAAATATGTTTATATATGCTTAGCTACAAGTAGACCGTGTTAAATGAACATCTACATATCTATAGGTACATCCAATTAAAACTATAATACATACATTTCATTCTATAAAATTCAAATTTAAAAAAAAACAGTAAAATACGTGTCCAGTTCATACTATAAAAGAGAAATAGGAGTACAGTTCATTCTATTTACTAAGTTTGAAATTTGTTCAATTTTTTTCCAATCTTTTTCGCTTGACTTGTTGTTGTAAAACCACCAGCATTTTCCTTTTTCAGAGTATCATTTTCATCTTTTAAACGGGAATTCTCTTCATCCAATGCAATCATCCAATGTTATCAAGTTCCGTTCCTGACAGATTACTATCGAGAGGTTCGTTGTCTTGATCCAGCAGATTATCATCACCAATGATGCTTTGTAAAATACTTCGATGCTCTCTTTTTTTAATTCTTTGATCTCTTGGCGAATTTTCCTTGTTCTTCAAAGGGCATGGAGTACGTAGACTGGGAATGGCATCTATTTTCAGATTTCGTAAATTTCTAGGTGTATAATTTAGCAACTTACACCTCAGAGGAACAATAAAACAGTCTTCGGAGAAATGAATGGAACAATGTTGCTCCATGTCATACTGTTGCAGTTCGAACATTAATATTGTCTTTTCTCCTACACACATTAATCCACTGTTTGCAAAGCTCCTCATCTTTTGGAAAACTATAAAATTTGATACCCGAACTACTCGTGTTCCGGTTGTGGTTTGAACAACCAAACACTGCACAACTAGGCATTTCATAAACAAAAAGCACTCTCACAAAAATTGACTATATGCAACTGAACGCGAAGTACACGTCCCGCTATGTATAGTGTAAGTAGTAAGCCTAAGCTCAGGTTGAGGACCTTTCTCGTGAGTGACGTCAGAGCAGAAAAGGGTTGGGGAATCCCCACAGCCCCCATGCGCAATGGCACACCCTTGTTCCTTTCACCATGGTGTGGACGCGCCTTTACAAATGGTAATGGCCCTTGGTCCATTGCTGCTTTAGGGAGTGAACGATGTAGGCGCACCATGGCAGCAATGACAATAATATTATGATGTGCTGTAAATGGTTTTAAAATGATTTGAGAATATAGTAAATGGTATGGTAGAATTTGATTAATAGGTAGATACTACCTAGTGATAATAATAGATAGAAACTCGGGCCTCGCAAGGGCCGCTTTCTGTTTTGACCAAGGTCACCATCTGATGACTGTTGAATCAATAGTCTACCACAATACCAACCAATCACGTACTGAACTTCATGATGAAAGGAATTTCTAGGTGATTTCGCTGTAATTCCTAGGTTCGTAAGGTTTGCTTGGAAAGCTGTGATTCTCAAAGACTTGACAACTGCTTATTATCTTCTTTGTACAGATCACCCTTCTGTCTAGATCACTAAATGTCGAGGCTGGATGACAATGCAATGTTATTCACTCGGTTTCTTGTTTGTAAAATTGTTTAAACAATACCTATTAAATAGGCAAACAACCTAAACAAATTAAATTTGGATGATGAGCTAGAGTCTTGAAATTTTAAAATGGGTCGAGGATGGATGACAATATAATATTCACTTGGTTCCTTGTCTGTAAAATTGTTTAAACAAATTAAATTTGGATGAAATTTTAAACAGGGGTTAAGGATGGTTGACAATGCAATATTCAGTAGGTTCTTGTCTGTAGAATTGTTTGAACAAATGAAATTTGGATGATGAGCTAGAGTTCTGTCATTTCGTGAATTAGACAGAAGGAGGATCTGCTCAAAGAAGTTAATAAACCGTTGTGTCAAGAATTAACAGAGTTTTTTATTCGATTTTCTGAATCTACGTATCTTGAAACGTAAACCAACAAATTTTGAGGGGGGGTTCAAAATTTGTTTTCTTTGGTCGATTCCTCAACACCCTCTTGTTACTACTGTCCAGGCCTCAACGTCCAGACATGAATGACACCAAGAAAAATCGTTCCTGGAATAGATTCTCAACAATTTTGTTGAAATATTCATTTTTTGTAGGTACCTGGTATTTTATTGTATTTTTGTTTCTTTTTGGTAATTTAATGGTTATTTCTCAATTCGGTAGTTGAGTATTTCTTTCGATACGGACCAAAGTATCGGTATGAGTACTTATACTTAAATCATGAGAATCGATACCAAAAATACTTGGTATCGAAAGGAAATATTCGATACATTACTGGTATCGATCGGTATCCAACGTCCCTAGTTTCTTACCATTCTTTCAGTCAAATTATGAATGGCCATCGGTAGCCAACATATCGATATTCGATAGTACCGGACTCCGATAATCGGAGGTAAGGTATCGATGACGATATTTATCGTGTAGCTCAGTATCGATCAAAAATATCGATATTTACTATAATATCGGTTGACAATAAATATTAATTAAAAAACTATGTAAATAGATACCTAAGCCCAACAGTAATGTCAATTTCTGGGCAATGAGTTTTCGACTATAGTTTTCATACCTATTCAAACATAAGTATGTTCACGACACAGACAAATTAAACATAAATTACGACACAGACACCTACACTCAACCTTATCAAAATGAACTGGATGAAAATGCAATACTCTCTCGGTTTCTTGTCTTTAACATTGTTTAAACAATGCCTATTTGTTTAAACAAATTAAATTAAATTTGTAAGTGAAAATATAGGTCGGGGATGGATGACAATGCAATTCACTAGGTTTCTTTATTCTGTAAATAATTTACAATTATTGTTAAGTGAATTAGCGAATTAGATTAGGGTGATCTGAACAAAGAAGATTTATCTAGAAGATATTCGAGAAGGTATTTATGAAATATTAAATATTTCAACACATTTTGTTGCTCATGAAGCCGACGAGCTCAATTTAGAAAACTCTGCAAATTCTTATTACAACGGTTTATTATAATAAAAAAAATTATTATAAAGCCGCCTGGCATAGTGTGGACGACCCTATAGAGTACCCTCTGTGACTGAATGAAATCCTGAAAACTAGAGGTCAGGCAGAAGGTGTTGTTGTTGTTGGCGAGGTGTGGGGACAAAGAGCGTCCATTGGAGGAGTAAGTACACGAAAACAATGTTACACCCCATAAATGCTACGACCCCTTTTAAGACAAGCCTCCTCAGGATTTGAACTTGACACTGTTCAGCCCCGGATCAGGTGAGTGGCTCCTAAACCTAATTTCTAAGCTATTCACACTATGAAGCTGCAAGTTGGCATGTAGTCTCCTCCTTAGGACTTACAATTGAAGCAGCATCCTATATATTCGTGAAGGTTTTGCAAAGGTTGTTAAAAGTATTTTACAATAAGTACATTTCAAAAGTTAAATATGAAAAAAATTCAATTTACATAAATTTCAATAATTGAATTATTCTCCAACAGAGCAATGCCGTTTTCAAATTTGAAAATCCATCGGGACTGGTTTTTACATGTTACAGCAACAACTAAATGTTCGGGGAAGAATAAGGGCGGAATTCATAGTCATGACTTAGGGTGGAGGTAGGACTTAAGAGGGCGCCGTACGTGACAGCTCCCATAAGAAATCAATGTATCTGTCCCGCCATGTAACTCTGCCAAAACTGCACCGATTTCCTTGATTTTTTTTTCTTTTTCAAGTTAGATCAAGTCCTAGTGATCCTACTTTTGCGATTTTTGATATGACGTCCCTGAAGACAGCCATCATCTCATGAAGTTGGTATTCCGAGAGAGATGGGAGGTTGCCCCAGTTGGATGGTTGTTTCTTCCTTATATGAAGTGATATGGAAATTGTGCTCCGTAGGATCTCTTTTTCAGATCCTAAGCTTCAATTTGAGTGCTCAAGCGATAAAAACGGTTCATTTTTGGGGATGTGGTGTCCCGGGAAAAATTGACATCTGATATTGAAGCAGTTTGAATGGCGGGACACAGGCGGGAACGCCAGTAGTTCAGCCCTTTACCGCTAGATCCCGCTGACTGAGGAAAGTGAGAAAGGGCTACTTCACAAGTACCTGCGGTCCCATAATCCCTATACCTACCAGTCAAACAGAGGTGCAGACTCTTCTGAAAGCAAAAGTTGTTCTGCATGGGTTTCCCAAATCCCAATAGCGTTGTGGGGGTTATCTGGAAGAGTTGAAGTCATTATTGGGAAAAAGGGCCGTCCCTACTCTCTGTTGTGAAAGGGCGAGGGAAGATAAATTAATAAATGTGTCATTACAGTTGAGTTTACTACAGCCAACATGCACGAAAATATGATAGTTTTTTGACTAGGAAATTTTGATGTTGGGGCAAAATGATCAGTAAATCAAGAAACTGATAGCATCACGTGAATCAGCGTCGAAAAATAATTAAAGTTCACAAGCCGCACTTAGGGTTTCCTTACGTTCCGTTTTTTGTATAATCTCTGGGTTGTAGCATCTTTGTGCCCTCCTTCTTTGTAGCACCATTGTGCTCTCGCTGAACGGTGTGTTCCCAATTAGAAACAAATCGGTTGATGGGTTAAATTTTATGAAATTTTGCGTCAAATCCGCATCCACAATAGAAAAGAGGGCCCATTGGGAAAAAAGTTAATGTGAATTCCAGTAAAATTGCAAATTGCATAGTTGGATGCAGAATAAAAAAACTCTGCAAATTCTTGACACAACGGTTTATTATCTTCTTTGTACAGATCACCCTTCTGTCTCGATTACTGAATGATAAATTAATTATTATTATGACTTATCATCAAATAATAATAATTATTATTAAGTAGGTAGTGTAAATTATTAATACGTAGGTTCAATATCATTCAACAGTTTCTACCTGCTCCAATGTAGAAACTACATTATATATTCATAATCAAATGTTGACAAAGTTTACACAGATGTTGATGTTTCGAAGGTAGTGTTCATGGTTTCGCATGACTTCTCTTATTTAAGTATGAATGGTTTCCTAACAAAAATGTTTTTGATTTCAATGATGATTGTATAAAACTCTGCAAATTCTTGACACAACGGTTCATTATCTTCTTTGTACAGATCACCCTTCTGTCTAGATCACTAGGTCTAAATGTCTAGATCCTAAATGTTAGATTAATTATTATTATCAATTATCACTAATTATTAACAATTTTATCAAGTACCTAGTGAAAATTATTATAATTTATTGTTAGGTATTAATAATTTGTGTTTATTATTAATAATAATAATTATGATTAATTAATACATCCGGCTGTTGGAATCGACTGGGTTCCTTTGTGCAGAACCTGAATGATAGAGATGATGAATTAATTACAAATAAAATGTACCGATATAATTCTGGGGTTTTCAATACTACGTCGGCAATAATTTTTCTATAAAAGAAGTACCTACCAACAAACATTCGAAATTACCTTCATTCCGGAGCACGAAACGTACCTCAGAACAAAAAACTCGACATCACAAAAACCATAATATGGTTTTATCATCATATTATGATGTTTCAAACAGCTCTTTAGTATGAATATTGACCTGTATTTCAACAGTTTGATTCGCGATCGTGTTGACAGGTTTATATCTGCTCAACCTTCGAGCCCTCATTGTGAACGAACAGTTGGCCGTGCGAAGCTGCGGATGGTCTCAAAAAATTCTAAACAATAAACCTACGTATCTTGAAAAGTAAACCAACAAATTTTGAGGGGGGGTTAAAAAAATTTTTTCTTTGGGCGATTCCAATGGTTCATAATCGAAGATAATAAACCAAAAAGAAGAAATGAGTAATGACTAAATTATTCATCTTCAAAAAAGCTCTAAATTTTGAGGGAAATGATCGTTTTCATTTTAGACCAATTGAAAAAGTTTCGGCAGTTCAGTTCCCGGCTCTCCTTGTGGCCCGGCGTCAATAGTCCAGTAAAATAAGGACCGGACCCCGAAGTAAATGGGGGAAAGCAGGAAATCGTTCTAAAACCTTTCGATAGTCTTGAAAACTAGTAATCTGAGTTTGTGCCTCTCCACGAGGTGAGCATAACTTTTGGTGGCCCAAAAACGTCGAAATTTTCGGATTTTTTTCGGTTTTTCGCGTATAACCCCTAAACAACGCATCCTAGCGAAATCCTTACGACAAATTAAAGACAATTACATTTTGCGTCGATTGACCTCCCCAGCTTTAAAATTGAACCAATGTATAAGGTAGTAATCGACGGCTGAAATATGGCCATTTTTTTCCATATTGGCTAAAATGTACCATTAGACGACTTTCTGTCGTCTGCAGCATCCAAAGTACTGGTCCTATCAAAACACTCTGAGGATCAAAGTTGTACAGAATGTAGGTAACGGCGAGTTCAAAGAACACCTAAATTTTAAAATTGGACCAAGCATAACTTGTATTTTCATATTTTTTTATCTTGTTTTTTGTATAATAAACTCAATGGAAAAGTCGATAACTTGTTTCTCCAAACCACAATCCTTCTCCAAAATACCTATATTAACCTATAATGAACAATACAGAAAATTATATTAACTTAGTGAAATGGCCATATTTATGCCGTCGATTACTACCTTATAAATTGGTTCAATTTTTAAGCTGGGGAGGTCAATCGACGCAAAATTTAATGGTCTTTAATTTGTCTAATCGTAAGGATTTCGCTAGGATGCGTTGTTTAGGGGTTATACGCGAAAAACCGAAAAAAGTCCGAAAATTTCGACGTTTTTGGGCCACCAAAAGTTATGCTCACCTCGTGGAGAGGCACAAACTCAGATTACTAGTTTTCAAGACTATCGAAAGGTTTTAGGGCTAATTTTACTGGACTACAAGGCAAGAAGGTCGGCAGGTACTAGTTTTACCCTTTCCTTTGTTGCAATCGCAGGGTCAATGGAAAGGACCTAAGCCGTCACAAGTACGTCATCGCTTTGTCCTCATATTCCCTGGATATACCAACCTCAAGTAGCTCTACCTACCGGGGATTTCCCAAACTTGGACCTTGTTCATCTCAGATACATAGTTCTCTCGGAATCCGCTGGAGTAGCAGGCGCCACTCTTACGGCGCGCTCTTAAGGGAGACCTCAAGGAGGACAGCTCCTCTCGAGGGAACGGTAGAACTCCTCAAGCTACTCATAGTCGCGATCACTCAAGGGCCTTCTCCAAGGACTTTAGTAATAGACGGATTTGGGGGTTGAGTCGAGAAATTTCTCGGCTTCAGGGGGCTTCGAAGCTTCCTAAGGTGGTGTTCTGGTACTTCATGTGCCAATTTTCTTAACCGTACGTATACCAGTTATCAGCTTGGATCATCCTATTTGTTGCATTATCCGCGTAGACAACCACTACATTTTGGACAATAGTGGATGTTATAAGTATGGATTTGATAATGATGAAAGAGTTTGAAGAAGCTCTTATATAGCAGGGCTGCCAATTCTCCCTTGAGAGGGGCCGAGATGAAATCCCCCCCCCCCCCACTAGACTCAGCAGGTTTTTACGCTCTTCCCTACCAGTTGGGACAAATACGGTTCCCATTCAATATTGTTCTAACTTGCTCCAAAACGACACCCTCTAGTGTCACGTGAAGTAGCTTCATCACCGCCCTTAGCAGTCATCAATTCCCGTTCGAACTCGTATTCATCAATTTGTATCTCCTTCGTACGTAACTAAGAAATACAGCACAATTCCCACGTTTATCAGTCTGTACAAAGCACTTTCTTCAATTCGGTCGTACGTCAAAAGCCATTAATTCAATGATGAACCAGAATATCGAGGGTGAAGTGGCAACATGACATAACTCATTTCTTAGCCCAATTGAGTCACATGTCGTCCCTTAAGATTCCACAAGGTCTAACTCCGTTTTATTTTAGCAAAATGAGTTAGAAGCGGATACTTATGCGAAATCTCTCGGTCCGTCTTTCTAGCTCGTTGTTTTGGCCTTCATTGCAATGCAGGAAAAGGCTTCTTCGACGAAGAAAAGCCGCGATAACCATAGAAATTACTGCAGTACGTTGGAAAATCCGTTTTTTGTCTCTCCTGAAAAGTTGGGAAAGCTGAGTTAGACCTTATGGGATCCTAAGGGACGATGTGGTTCTACGTAGCAAATTTCTCGCCAAATCGATTGTCGACGTTAGTTTTTGTTTTCTCGACAGATAAACAAAGGAAACAAGCTGCAAAACAGTGCCTATTTCATCTTAAACGTGATATCAACATGACACACCTCAGATGTTTCATACTATGTTTCATAATATGAAACAGCTCAGATGTGCCATGTTGATATCACGTTTGAGATGAAATAGGCACTGCACTGTTCTGCAGCTTGTTTCGTTTGTTTATGAACAATAGACAGATAAATCTGTCGATATAATTATAGTAAATTACAACCTGCTACAGTGTCTCCCAAAAACGAGAAATCAGTTTTTTGTGTCTCCTGTGAAATCTTGGCAAATTAGTTATGTCATGTTGCCATTTCACCCTAAATGTAGAGAAGAGTGGGAAAACAAGGCCATAAACGAAGAAGTCTGAGTGCAAACATTCAACATCACTGTTGGATAGAATTAATTATGGGTTTTGATTCTTGAACGCTGCTGACGTGAGAGATGCACTAATGCCGCACTCCCACTGTTGGATACCAGTTGGAGAACATATTGCGAGCATAAAAAAGCAAATTTGAAGGGCCTTCTGATGGAAAAATAACGTCAATCTTCATTTCCACATATAAACTTAAATCTTGGATGGAGTCTGGAGAGAAGTGAAGTTTTTGAAACGCATCACATTGTCAAGAATGAGGTTTAGGTTCTAATGTTGTTTTGGATACATGTACAGGCGGCTTGTATCACTTCACACCGTATTTTAGTGACATTTTCTTAGATACAACGGGTGATAGCACCCAGAAAAGGTACATTGACTTAAGAGATCTAACGACGACACTAAAAAGTATATCAAGTTTGGTCTAGTGTTTCAGGAGCCTTGTGGGACAGGGCAGGTTTCAGAAAGGTTTCATCGTGGGTGGCGAGATCTTCCTTCGGGTCTTTTCAGGCGCAGGAGTGTTTGGCGGCGAGCGGGGAGTCGAAAATGACTTGCGGTCAGGTCTGAAGTTGTTGAAGAGTTCGACGGTTTTGGCGACGTTCGACATCGGCGTCGTCTTCAACTCGTAGGAGCTCATGTAGTAGGGAGGCTTCTGTCGTTTATCCTGCAGCAAAACAAACAAATATTTCAATTTTTTGCTACGGTTATAATTGTGGGCGATACTGTGAATCTACAGTAAGTATCAGGTTCTAGTGATACTGCTCCTGTGGAATAGTAGGGTTCAGTAACAGAGTGATTGGTCATCAGCCGTTCAGGGGTTATCAGGGTCATTCTTTACAAATTGTCAGAGTTGTGTCCCTGAAGAATTGTGGCTTCCGACGTAAGTTTTTTGGCGTGAAAAAGATCTCCTTCTAAAGGCAGCTTTTTCTAGTGAGTGAACTACTATTGGTAAGAGTAGGATGATGTAGAAGTCACGAAAAATCGGTTGGAACACGAGGGAGCAACGCTTGAGGCATGGATTAAACCATAGGGTGCGGCACAACTTCCTTTACGATTTCAGGAGGCCATAAAAAAACTAAGCATGATATACTCGTAAAACATTTATCAAGACGTCGATCCAAATCATCTGGATTTCCAAGTCGATTGCGACCTTCAATTCGTTTAAATTTCGCGGTTTGTGTTTGTGCACCTCAGCCTTGAGGTAACCACACAGGAAAAAATCACATGGAGTTAAATCTGGAGACCGTTCAGGCCAATTAATATCTCCCCTGAGTGAAATGACGTTCCCCGGAAACATTTGCCTCACAATTTCCATCGACATCCGGGCTGATGTGTCCGTCTTGCTGAAACCAAACGTGGGTGATGTCAATGTCGAGGTCTTCCAATTTTGGTTGGAAGAAGTTCTGTAACATGTCTATGTACCGAGCAGAGGGGACTCAATGCGCCTTCAGAGTTGCATTGACAACGGCGGCCGTCATCTTCGAGATGTTTTGTTTAAAATCTCATGATTAAAATGTTATGAATTGTAGAATAATTGAATATCAATAAATTTTTTATTGCCAGATGGGCAATAAGTTAGTTTTTTATATGGCCTCCTGAAATCGTATGGGAAGTTGTACCGCACCCTGTATTAAAAGGAATATTCTTGAACGCAGCCATCGTAGCTCGGGCTCCAACGTTGATTAGGAGCTCCGGCCCTCTGTCATGAGTTTCTCACCTTTGTGTCCTCATAGTGACTTCCAACGATGATTTAGTGATGACTTCCTGATGTTTGTTGTAAGCGGATACAAGCTGAGCGACCGTGAATTTAGGTACTTCTTCCTCGTCTTCTTCGGCATTCGGTTTCTTCGGCTCTGCAGGTTCGGGTGACTCCCAACACCTCGATCGGATCTCACCTTGAAAAATGATAGACAAATAATATGATGAGGGGGTGGCCAGTATTTGAATAGTAACTCCTGTACAGGAGAGTAAACGCTGGGGAATCCAACCTGAATAACACTGGATGATTAGGGAAGCGGGAATGGGATGTAGGGAATCGCCACTTCGGGAGGGTCTCAGCAGGCATTTTTTGTTGAATGGTAAATTTGAATCTCCCGCTCTTGGGGTCGGCCACTCGCCATCTTGTATTTCCTGTCATTGCTCTTAAAACGTTCTATTAAAAAGGTTCTCCACTCTCCATCTGATTGTTTCAGTTTTATTTCTTTTCTCCTATAGGTTATGGGCCCAGGAGTGTTCAATAACGGAAGTGTAATTGTTTTCGTGAGTGGTTCGTGCCAGAATTCGAGTCGGGAAGTTGTTTAGTCGGGTGAATTGTGTCGTTATACGTTCGTCCTCGTGTAGGTTACCGGTCAAGTTTTGTGGGTACTTATTCAAGCAGACGATGTCGTCAATTACGTCCCAACCCGTGAACATTAAGCTTTTCGATGGAACCGGATTTGAAAATTGGCTGTTTAGGGTGGAGAAACTGTTGCAGCGGAATGGTGTCTTGGACAAGCTGAGCAGTACACCGCCGGAAGATGAGCAGAAATTGAAAGGGTGGAAGGCGGATGATGCCAAAGCTCAAGATCTTATTGTCCAATGTATTGCGGACAACTGTCTTGAGATGATTAAAAAAGCGCAGACAGCAAAAGCTATGATTGATACGCTCAGAAATACCTACGTGCGAGCCGGTACTGCATCGCGTGTTAGCATCCAGACGAAGCTACGGAATATGAGTTTCGACGGCAGATCAGGCCTCAACGACTATCTAATCGAATATGACAAAACGATTAATGATCTAAAGGACAACGGAGGTAGTATGGATGACCGTGAGTACGTTTGTCAACTTTTAGCAATGATGCCTGAACCCTATCACTCTGTCGTTACTGCCATTGATATTTTATTGAGCTGTGAGGGCACGACAGATATTGCTCCAGTCTACGTCAAAAATAAACTCCTTGCCGAGGAAGCAAGATTGTTAAAAGCGAGCTTTGCTGCCAGTGATGAGCCAACGAATGCATTTTCAGCGTCAAGAAATAGTTCGAGAGATTTTTCGGGAAGAGGGGGTCGTTGGAGGGGTAGACATGACGTCACATTCAATTCAAGAAATTCCAGCAATCGAGCCCACAGTGATGCCACCACAACAAATTTCGTTTTCCGTGGACGCTGCCATAAATGCAACGGGAGGGGGCACACTCGAGCAGATTGTCCGTCTCGTGTCGCCCAGTCAAACATCGCTCAAGTGGAAGACGAGGAAGAAGAAGTTGCATTCTTATCAGATAAAGATGACAACAAACTTTTTGCATCAGATTCTAGTGAAATCGCTGAGTGTTTAGCTGCGAATGAGGTTATCGTTAATTTTTGTATTGATTCCGGTTGTTCTCACCATCTAATCAGAGCTGAATTTGAGTGTTTTACGAGAAATTCCAGAAAAGTTACTCAGAAGATCGGAGTCGCCAAACAAGGCGAATCTATTACAGCTACTGCGGTTGGTGACCTACCACTGAAGACAATGGACAACAAGAAAATCTCATTGAAGGATGTTCACAGCTGCGAGGATCTTTCGTGTAATCTACTTTCTGTTAAACAGATGGTCGAGAACGGTCTGCAAATAAACTTTGATGGTGAAAGTGTCGAAGTGAGGAAAAACGGCAAAGTCGTATTGTCTGGCTATAAACGTGGAAATCTGTATTGGGTTACGCTAAAACTACGAGGCCTGCCAGTCGCTAATCTCACATGCTCGCCGACTCAGCTTCATCGTCGTATGGGTCATTCAAGCAGGTATCCTACTGATAGCTCTATTTGTGAAGTATGTTTAAAGGCTAAGCAATGTCGTAAGCCTTTTCGTAAAGAAATGCCGGATGACAGGAAGGCCTCGTCTGTTCTGGAAATAGTTTCTTCAGATGTAGTTGGAAAAATAACTCCACCAACTTTTGATAAGCATAATTATTTCGTATCGTTTCTGTGTAGTTATTCACACTTCGCCGTGGTCTACCTAATGAAGGAAAAAGGAGAGGTTGAAGCATGTTTCAGGAAATACCTGAACTTCGTTCAGAATAAATTTGGTAAGTGTCCTGCGGTTCTTAGATGTGATCGTGGAGGCGAGTACACGTCAACATCTATACAGAGGCTTTGTGAAGAGAAGGGTATTGAAATTGTTTACAATATTCCTAGGAACCCAGAAAATAATGGAAAGAGTGAACGACTTGGAAGATCTATAATGGAAATGGCAAGATGCCTCATTTTTGACAGTCAACTTGGAAAGGAAATGTGGGGTGAGGCAGTTTTAACATCTGTCTACATATTGAATCGCCTGCCCTCCCGAGCAATTGAAAACGGTAAAACTCCCGTGGAATTTTGGTACGGTTACAAACCAGATCTAACGAAATTGAGAGTTTTTGGTTGTGTCGCTTACGCTCACGTACCTGCCGAGGACAGACATGGAAAGCTGTCGTCACGCTCTCAAAGATTGATTTTCGTCGGATATTGCCACAACGGTTATCGTTTGTATGATCCGAATAAGAGGAGGATCGTGTCAGCCAGATCTGTCGTGTTTGATGAGGGTGAACCATTGAAAACTGTTGAGATCCAAGATGATGATCCTTCTATGATACCACTACCCGAAACTCCACTGTCATCTCCTGAAAAGTCTAAGCACAAACTAGATTCGTTGAGATCTGAAGATGAAACAGATGAAGAGGAATTGGAAAAAGTAACAAGAAATCGAAGAATGCCCAACTACCTTCAAGATTACGTTCTCCTGACCTACAGTGAAGCAGTAAGTGGCTCTGAATCCAAAGACTGGATAAAGGCCATTGAAAATGAAAAACAGTCTCTAAAAAAAAACGAAGTTTTCAAATTTCTACCCAAAAATGAATTGAAAAATAAAAAACTCATAAGCAGTCGATGGGTATTCAGGAAAAAGGAAAATGGTCAATATAAGGCAAGATTAGTTGCTCGCGGATGTGAACAACGCGAAGGCGATTATTTTGATACATTTAGTCCTGTCGTCGACATCAGCACTCTTCGTCTATTACTAGCTTATGCTAAATCTACCAACAAAGCCATAATGAGTTTTGACGTCACCAGCGCTTTTCTAAATGGTGAGCTTACAGAAGAACTCTACATGAGACTACCTGAAGGCTTTGAGGAAGAAAAAGGAAACGTTTGTCTCATACAAAAATCCCTTTACGGACTCAAACAAGCTCCTATCAACTGGAATAAAAGATTTGTCGATTTCCTGAAAACTAAAGAGCTAACTCAGCTTATATCTGACAGATCGGTTTTTAAGAACAGAGACGCTACTTTGATTATAGCAATCCATGTTGATGACGGACTTGTTATTGGGACAGATGCTAAAATCATAATGCAATTTCTGTCTGAATTGAGAAGGGAGTTTGACATCACGTTTGACAAACAGCCCAAATCCTACATAGGGATGGAACTGGAAGAAGATAAAAACAAACTGCTCCTACATCAGCGCAAATACGTCGATAAAACTCTCGCTGAATTTAAGATGGATTCTTCCAAAAGTGTAAGAACGCCGTCTACTTCTGGATCAGACAATGAAGACTCAAAACCGGATAAAACTTTTCCATATCGCGAAGCTGTCGGAAGTCTGCTGTATCTGTCTAATCGAACAAGACCAGACATCACCTACTCAGTGAACGTCGCATCGAGGAAAGTTGAAAACCCGACTGAAGAAGACGTAATAAAGATAAAAAGAATCTTCAGATACCTACAAGGTACCAAAGAACACGCAATAAAATACTCAACTGGACAAGACTGTTTTGAACTAGATGCTTACTGTGATTCAGACTATGCAAATGATCCTAAAACTCGTCGAAGCACCAGTGGTTTCTTAATTCTCTACTGCGGTGGTGCAATCTCATGGTCTACTAGACGTCAGCCGATCATTTCAACGAGCACTGCTGAGGCTGAATTTATTAGTGCCAGTGAATGTGTCAAAGAAATTCTTTTTCTGAAGTCTGTGTTCAAAGAATTAACTAATCAAGATCTCAATATAAATTTGCACATTGACAACCTGAGCACAATTAAAATGATCAAAAACGGTTGCGATGCCAAAAGATCAAAACATATCGATATAAAGTTTAAATTCATACTCGAAAGAGCCAAACAAAACAATTTTGCTTTAAAACATTGTCCTACTGAAGTGCAATTAGCAGATGCATTTACAAAATCTTTGAGTCCTGTTATCTTTGAAAAATTGAGAAATGAGTTTATGTTTTCTAAAACTAATGCTTAAAATGTTATATCTATTTATGTACTTACTTTTTAAAATTGTTCATTGATAAATACTGTTTCAAATTTAAGGGGTTATGTTGAATGGTAAATTTGAATCTCCCGCTCTTGGGGTCGGCCACTCGCCATCTTGTATTTCCTGTCATTGCTCTTAAAACGTTCTATTAAAAAGGTTCTCCACTCTCCATCTGATTGTTTCAGTTTTATTTCTTTTCTCCTATATTTTTCCCTTATAGCTAAATGATCCCGTCGTCACTTGCAAGCCTTTTTGTAAGCTAAGCAACAACGTACTTGACACTTGTAACTATGAATTGTAGTAGAACTATGAATTTGATATGAATCACAGAGTCTGTTGTGGCCTCTTTGTCCAGATGGGCACTTGTCGGATACAGAAAGGCTTTGATGGCGAACCCGATTTCATTAATATTGGCACCCTTACAATAGGCAAATATGGAGAAGAGGCGAGTAAAACGTCCATCACACTCCCAGTGAGTCCCTTCTATTACTAAATCTAATTAAAACTGTTCATAGTTTTAAGTCATAAGTTTTGAAACCCCAATGATTTAATTCTTCCATGCCAGTTACTCTCATTCCACTAACATTGTAGGGGGAACAAAATGTGAAGTCTTGATAAATGCCTAAGTGAAATTGAATCTTTTGAGCACGCCATACTTGTCTGCAGACACTTAGTGTAGTATCGGACTTTCGATACAAGAACCTACTTATAAGAGTACGAGTACTTGTATTCATAATTCGGGATAACGGTCGTCCCGATACTCGCCTGGATTAGACTATGTTTATTAGCAAAAAATTGGCTCAGAAGAAAGTAGATTTTGATTTTTTCCTCTTCTATGTTTTTTGGGTCGCTGTGCACGAATTCGAAGTTTGCAGACATAGATTTAGCCCGAAACGTTGTTTTTGGGGCACTTTTTGACCAAATGTTGGCACTTTCTTCAGTTGTCGGCCTATATCTCAAAAAGACAGTTTTTTTCCACAAACCCATTCCATACAAAATTTCCTATATTTCTCAAAGGTACTGTAATGAGAAAACCTTTTGGGATTAAGGTTTTATTGAACACAAAATGAATCGAATGAGGAAAATTGAAGAACATGTGAAATTACTAAATTATAACATATGGTTCAATTTTAACAACAACTCTGCTGGAGAAGAATCACCACATTCTTCCGGGGAGCGGATTAAACAAAGTCAGAATTTCCCAAGGGTCTTCGACGGATTCTCGACGAACGTCTCAGTGCTGATTGGGGGTCCGGAGGATCTTGTTGGACGTATTCTGGTTCCCTGCCTGATTCCTCCTCATCCTCTTCCAAGGGATCGCCGCCGCACGGAGCTAGATGTTTCAGGGATACTGTTGTCTCCCTTCCGTCTGTCAATTTTACTCTTGCATAGTCGGGGTTCACATCGATGAGATCAACCTCCTCGACTAGCGGATCATATTTGGAGTTTCGGACCTGTCTCTTCATCAGCGCTTTACCATGGGGAATCAACCATGAAGGCAGGGCCTCTCCGTTGGACGTTCGTCGTTGGTGACCAAACATGCGTTCATGTGGAGTGGAGTTTGTTGCTGTGCACAGTAAAGATCGAATGCAATGCAGGGCATCCGGCAGGACCAACTCCCATTGTTGCACTGCTAACTCTCGATTTTTGAGAGCAAGTGTGATGGTTTTCCACAGCAATCCGTTTTCTCGCTCAACTTGTCCATTTCCTTGAGGGTTGTAGGCCGATGAGTGTGAAGTAGACACACCGCGCGAGTGGAGGAAGTCTGCCATTTCAGCAGAGATGAATGAGGTGCCCCTGTCGGAGTGTAAGTAAGAGGGCATACCAAAGATAGAAAATAAATCGGTGAGGCACTTGATTACTGTAGCGGAACTCATATCTGCACATGGGTAGGCAAATGGGAACCTCGAGTATTCGTCTATCATTACCAAAAGGTAGCGATTACGGGTGTTGGTGGGTAGAGGCCCCTTAAAGTCAATACTCAATCGTTCAAAAGGATGTGTGGCTTTTATCAACTTTGAGGCATTACTGGGCTTCCAAAACCTTGGCTTTACCTCGTTACAGGCGGTGCAGTCCACGGTCATTCTCTTAATTTCCTCGACTGAATAGGGAAGATTGTGTGATCGAATCCAATGGAGCATTCTAGTAACTCCTGGATGGCAGAGGTCACAGTGCAGTGAATACAGCTTAGAAATATGTGTTGCACTGCAAACTCGAGAGAAGGTATCTGCTACTTGGTTTTTCTTTCCCGGTCTATAGACAATATCGTACAAATAGCATGATAACTCCAGTCTCCACCTAAGAATTTTCTCGTTTTTAATTTTATTTTTGTGCTTCATATCGAACATGAAAGCGACTGATCTCTGATCCGTGATTACTTTGAAGTGACGACCTAAAAGATAATGCCTCCACTTCCGCAGTGCACCGACTATGGCATAAGCCTCTTTCTCTACAGCTGCGTGTCTTCTTTCGGAATCGTTAAGTTTTTTCGAGAAAAAGGCGACTGGCCGACCTGCCTGTGAGAGGACTGCGGATATTGAAAAATCAGAGGCGTCTGTCTCCACTTCAAAAGGAATTTTAGTGTCTATAGTGCTCACAATTGAGTTTGATATTTCGCGTTTGAGGCTTTCGAATTCGGCGACTGTAGATGGGAGTAATGGAAACGTCTTTGATTCGAGAAGGTTACGTACTTTGTCCGAGTAATGTGGTATGAATTTTGAATAGTGAGCAAACATTCCAATTGTGCGTTCCAACTCTTTGTTGTTGCTTGGAGCGGGGAGTTCCAAAAGAGGCCGTAAGCGGTCAGGATCCGGGGAGATTGTATTATTCTCAATTTTGTAACCAAGAAGTGTAATGCTAGTTAGGCCGAAGTGACTCTTGTTCTCGTTAATAGTAAGTCCGTATTTCTTAACAGCTTGGAGAAATTTAGCAAGATTAGTATCATGTTCCTCTTTGGTTGCCCCACATACCGTCACATCGTCTAGATAAGCATATGTTTTACTCAACCTTTCTCTTGATATTATGTCGTCTATTACTCTCTGAAATGTTGGTACGCCATCCGTGAGTCCGAATGCAAGGCGACAAAACTGATAGAGTTTACCATCGGCTTCAAACGCTGTGAAGGGTCTATGTTGCAATCGTAGTGGCACCTGATGGTATGCGCTTTGGAGATCGATAGTACTGAAATGAGAATTCCGTGAAACTTTCACTACGATCGACTTCAAATCTGGAATGGGGTAGGCGTCAAGCAAAGTATACCGGTTTATTGTTTGAGAATAATCGATCACCAGTCTTTTCCTATGATTTTCAGATTTAACCACAAATGCTTGAGCCCTCCATGGAGATCTAGACTCTTCGATTATTCCGTCAGCTAAGAGCTTATCAATTTCCTCTCGAATGAAGTTACTATCCTCCTCCGAATGTTTCCGAGATTTCGTAACTATTGGTCTAACATCCCCCATTAGGAATTGAAACAAGGGTGGGGGCTTTATGTTAGCGTGGGCAATCGAGCAAATTTTCAAAGGGAGCATCGATCCGCCGAAATTCACGTGAATCGAAGAATGATTTCTAAGCAAATCGTGCCCTATGATAACTATGCAAACAGTAGGACAAAATTTCGGAACTCAGTTTCGTTGAAGCCATAGAAACTGAGATTTTTGTCGGAAATGTCTGGATCTTATGAATGTTAACGAAACTTTGTGAAATGAACGTTTCTGAACTACCAGTATCTACGAGAGCAATTGTAGAGATATTATTTACCTGAACCGGTACCAGCGTTTTACCAAGTGTAGAGGGTGAGGCTGCAATAATGGTAGATAGATTTGAGGTATGAGCTGCTGTAGGCTTGGTAGAGCGACAAACTTTCGAGAAATGTCCCTTCTTAGCGCAGGATTTGCAGATTGCTTCTTTTGCTGGGCATTGGCTTCTAAACCGATGGCGTGGGTTACCGCAGAAGAAGCATTTTTCTCCTGGAAATGTAGCTCCCAAAGTGTTATCAGTTTCAATATCAACTTGCTCGCTAGAAGCTGCATTCAAAGTAGGAAATGGAGAATCCGATGAAAAGGCTGCACACTGTTTCTGAGCGGACTCTAGAGCGCGTGCCTTGTCAACAGCTTGTCGCAGTGTTAGATCGATGTTCTCTAACAAGCGTTGTCTGATAGTCGAGGAGCTGAGGCCCCTGATAAAGGAATCTCTGACGTAGCTCTCCTTATGTTCGTCAGCAGTAACCGCTTTGAACTCGCATTCCCTACCTAACAGATTCAGTTGCTGTAAATATTGTTCAACCGTTTCATCAGGCTGCTGCTTCCTTGTAGCCAGTTGGTGCCTCGCAAATATAACATTCTTAGGTTTAATGTATATTTCGTTAAGAATATTGACGGCCTCGTATAACGTTTTGCAGTCGGCGATGTATTTAAAGAAAATTAATAATACACAGAGTAGTATGACGCAGCAATTCCGAACATCAAAGTAATATATTTTGGGAAACTAGTCGAAACGTGTGGAATTTAGTCATCTTGAAAATGATAATAACTATTAGAAGTATCAAATCGTACTTCCAATACTTCCCCTCGATTCGATCTCACAATCCATTTTGTTGCGATGACTAACTCCAACCTGACTTGTAAACAGTTTATGTTTGTTGGTTGTTAACGGTTTTGTCAACATATCTGCCGGCATCTCGTCCGTCGGGAGGTACTTGAAATCGACAACTTTTTCTTCGATGCAGTTTCGGATGAAATGGTGTCTGATGTCGATATGTTTCGTGCGCGAGTGGTAGGCCTGATTCCTCACGAGTAGTTGAGAGCTTTGATTGTCATTGAAAATTACTGTTGGCTCTTTAGTTTTAATTCCCAACGAGTTCAAAAACTGTCGAAGGAATATTGCCTCCTTTGTTGCTTCTCCAAGTCCCAAGTACTCCGCTTCCACGCTTGACAAGGCGACAGTACGCTGCTTACGAGCTTCCCACGTGATAGCTGCTCCTCCTAGGATGAATGCATATCCTGAATAGGAGCGTCTATCCAAGATGCAATTTCCCCAATCCGCATCAACAAAACCAAATAAAGGTTTTCCTGTCTTGTGGAATGTGATGCCGTACTCCAGTGTCCCTTTCAAATAACGTACCACTCTTTTCGCTGCCATCCAATGCTCCTGAGTCCTGAGTCCAATGGGCTGTTCCCAAACCACCCTCCCAGGAACTATGATCTCAGACAAGCATGTATACCAGAACCCTTATTCACTGAAGAAGAGCTGAAAAAAGCTATTGGATCCCTGAAAAACCGGAAGGCGCCAGGACCAGATGGGATACCTTCAGAAGTACTCAAAATAGCCACAGAAGTATGCCCGCATTTGCTATTAAGGATGTATAATTCGTGCCTTTCAGCAGGGATTTTCAGCAAGCAATGGAAAAAAGCCCGCTTAGTGCTCTTGGACAAAGGAAAGGGAGACCCACGTTCACCCTCATCCTGGAGGCCGTTATGCATGCTGGACACAGCAGGAAAGGGCTATGAAAAACTTCTCCTCCTACGCCTGCTGCCAGTAATACAGGAAGCAGGCGATCTGTCCCCTAGGCAGTATGGATTTCGAAAGGGGCGATCTACAGCTGATGCCCTCAGGGATGTGGTTGCAACTTTAAGAAAAACGCAAGAGGGTAGCAGATACACCCGGAACGTGGCAATGCTGGTGACCCTTGACGTCAAAAATGCTTTCAACTCAGCAAGCTGGTTAGACATGCTGCAGTCACTGCAAAATACTTTCCAGGTGCCTCCATACCTGCTAAATGTCATTGATAGTTACCTCAGTGACCGGACCTTAGTCTTTGGGACTGCTCAGGGGGAAAGGTTGAAGCAAATAACAGCTGGGGCAGCCCAGGGATCGGTTCTGGAACGTAGCGTATGACGGGGTCCTTAGGTTGGAAATGCCTGAGGACTGTTACCTTGTAGGTTACGCTGATGATATAGCAGCAGTGATCCTGGCAAGGACAACTGATATGGCCCAGATAAAACTTACCCAGATCATGGGACTGATCACCAGTTGGATGAACGATCATGACCTGACACTAGCGGCAGCCAAGACAGAGGTAGTTGTCTTTACTAGAAAGCGCATACCCACCATCCTACCAATAAGAATTGAAGGTGCAGAAGTCTGGAGCAAGCCGGCCGGGAGATATTTGGGAGTCATGCTGGACACAAAGATTACCTTCTGGAGCCACATCAGACAAGCCGCGGATAGGGCTGCACAGAGGACCTCTGCTCTGAGCCGCCTAATGAGGAATACTAACGGGCCTAGGCCTTGTAAGCGGCGCCTGATGATGTCAGTGGTACATTCAATGTTGCTGTATGGAGCAGAGGTTTGGGCAGATGCGCTGAACGTTGCATACTACAGGAAGCGTATGATAGCTGTTCAGCGGAGGGGAGCACTGCGGATTGCATGTGCTTACAGGACAGTATCAGAACCAGCAATACTCGTCCTGGCGGGTGTGATACCCATACAGCTGCTGGCTGCAGAAAAGAAGCGAGTGTATGAGCGGAAAGACGAAGGACAGAGACCCCGCGTCTCCAGGGAGGAAAGAGACCGCACAATGGAAAGATGGCAGGAAATGTGGACAGGCGAGCTGAGAGGGCGATGGACTGCTCGGTTGGTCCCTGACATCAAGGTGTGGATGCAAAGGGGGCATGGAGAAGTGAACTATTTCCTGACTCAGTTCTTCTCAGGACATGGACTTTTCTATGCCTACTTGCACAGAATGGGAAAGGTGGATACTCCATTGTGCCGCTGCTGTCAGGATGTGGAGGATGATGCGCTTCACACGTTCTTTGGATGCGCGAGATGGGCAGAGGAAAGGAGCTGGCTCAAAGAAGCACTGGGCATCACGTCTCCCAATATGACCCCAGAAATATTAGTTGCCAAGATGTTGCAGAGCGAGCAGCATTGGACCCTCACATCAGAATATGTGGAGAAGGTGTTGAGGATAAAGATGCTCCTTGAACGGGAGCGGCAACGTACGGAAGGCGCGGACCGACAAAGGCAAGCAGAGTGAAGAGGACTCCCGAGGACTCAGCCCGAAGTAAACAGTCCCAGGCTGAGCTCCAACAAGGGAAAGGTAGGTGAGGTTTTAGTGAGGTTTGAGTCCCACATAACCTGGAGGTGCGGTCCTCTCCAGGTATCTTACGAGATCCAAGTCCACCTATGGTTCTTAAAGATTTCCTCACCGGCCTACGAAAAAAAAAAAAAAAAAAAAAAAAAAAAAAAAAAAAAAGCTCCTGAGTGTAGCAGTTATTGAACTGGCTGAGGGAGTTCACAGCAAAAGCTATGTCAGGGCGTGTGGTCACTGCGAGATACATGAGAGAACCTAAGAGCCGCTGATAGGGGTATTTGCTGAGTTCCTCTTGGCTAATCTTTTCGGGCTTTTGCAATTTTACGCCAACTTCCAGTGGAGTTTTCACGGGTTTACAGTTTTCCATTCCGAAACGCTTCAACACATCTAACGCATACTTTCGTTGCGACATGCGTATCTTCCCCTCGTTGAGGTTTTGGACAAACTCGATACCCAATCCGTAATTGATTTTGCCAAGATATTTCATTTTAAATGTCTTCATTAACATTTTCTTCATTTCCTCCGTCCACTCTTGGTTCGTTGAAGCCAACCATAAATCATCCACATATATGGCCAATATTAGCAAATCTTTACCACGTTTTGCGTGATAAACGCATGGTTCAGATTCCAATGGTTTCATCCCTAACTTCCTGACGCTTTCTGTCAACTTGAGGTACCACTGTCTGCTCGCCTGCTTCAAACCATAAAGCACTTTCTGTAGGAGACAAACTTTGTTCCCTTTCTTCAATTCTTGCATCATGTTTTTAGCATCAGTTTTGATGGTGTCGGAAGATGTTCCATCACTGATGATGTTGCTTAACACTGACTCAAATTCTTCTGGAACATTCATATATATCTTCTCATACAGATCACCGTTGAGAAACGCGGTGACTACATCGAGCTGATGAATTTCCATGTCTTTTTCTACTGCCAAGGCCATGATTGTTCTAATTGAACTCATACGAACGACCGGAGCAAAGGTTTCGTTGTAGTCTTCCCCTTGACGTTGGTTGTATCCTTGTGCTACCAACCGGGCTTTCTTCCTTTCTACTGTACCATCTGCTTTCAGTTTTTCTCTCAGAACGACTCTACATCCAATCACATTCTGCTCCTTTGGATGGTCTACTAGAGTGAATGTCTTATTTTCGATTATGGATGACAATTCTGACTTATACGAGTCTTTCCATCCTTCTCCGTCTGGTTGAGCGAATGCCTGTTTTAATGTTAGCTCCGCAATTCCAGCTTGTTCTTCAGAAACTCCTGGAAGTGCTTCCAAGTTACGACTCGATTCTTGAATTAATTCTGGAGCTTGAATCGGTACTAGAACATCATTATAAACCTTTCGTGGTCTTCCTCTGCTTCCTGAACGAACAATCCGCGGTCTTCCTCTACCTCGTACCGTTGTCGTGGTAGACGAAACAGTTTCGTTCTGATTTAGAACATTGTCTGGGTCGTCACTTTCACATTCATCACTTTCATTTTGTTCATTGTTTATCCCATTTTCCATTCTTTGACTAGGGCTTGTAACATTCTGATATTGTGGATTTTCAGTTTGCTGTTCAATAGAAGATTTTTCTATTTTTGTTGACATAAATTCTTCAAAACCTTCTCCTTCTGTGTGCTGTTCAAGGAATTTCACATCTCTTGAAACAAATACCTTCTGTTCTGCTACTGACCATAATCTATATCCCTTGGATTGCTCTGAATATCCTATGAAGACACAAGGCTTTGCTTTGGGTGCAAATTTGTCTTTTCCGGATTCCTTATTCAAAAAATATGCTTTACATCCGAAGGTTCTAAAATACGATACGTTTGGTATTTTACCAGTCCACAGTTCAAAAGGAGTGTTTCCATCAATACTTGACGATGGACATCTGTTCCGAATATGGTTCGCAACAAAAATTGCTTCTCCCCAAAAAGACGCTGGCAATTTGGCTTGTATCAACATACATCTGGCTGTTTCGACCAAACTTCTGTTTTTCCTCTCTGCTACCCCGTTCTGTTCAGGAGTATGAGGGACAGTCAGTCTTCTGGTGATACCACAGCTCTCCAAGTATGCATCAAATTCTCGATTGCAATATTCTTTTCCATTGTCCGATTGTATGCACTTAATTTTTCTTTCTTTCTGATTTTCCACTAAACTTTTAAACTTCTTAAATTCCTCAAGGACTTGACTTTTCTTTTTGAGAAATCTGACCTCACACCATCTAGAAGAGTCGTCAATCAGGGTCAAAAAATACCGTGCACCTCCTTTTGATTGAACACGCATTGGTCCGCACAAATCGGTATGGATGATGTCCAATATTTCAGTTGAGCGATTGGATTTCTTTGGAAAAGGTGTTTGTGACATCTTTCCTTGCACACATATTGTACAATCAGTCAACTTCTCATTTCCTTTCAAGTTCAATCCTGATGCTCTATTCTTGTTTTGAAGTGCTTTTAGATCCACTCCGTTCAAGTGTCCAAATCTTTGATGCCATAAATCAATTTTCGACTTTGCTTTGCTCTGTTGTTCTAGCTTCAACAGATGTAGTTTCCTCCACGAAATAGAGACCATTCATTCGTTTTGCCGCCAGTGAAACATTTCCATCTATGTCCAGAACTTCTGCAGATGTTTTTGTGAAGATCACTGTGTAGCCTCTCTGTCATTTTGCTGACTGAGAGTAAATTTGACCTCAAATCTGGCACATACAGAGTTTCATTGAGATTCACTATTCTGGTTCCTTCACCTCTCGACACATTCAGCTTTACAATGCCTTTTCCTGATACACCTGACGAGGATGTGTTAGCGAGGTTCACTCTGCTGCAGCCTGCAGTTTCAAGTGTTTCAAATCTTTCACCATCGCTGCACATGTGCGAACTACAACCACTGTCAAGGCACCATTTCGTTGAATCTGAAACGTTCATGGCTGTTTCTGTCATTAACATGTTATCTTCCGTACTTTTATTTACGGATTGTTCTTGTTTCTTTTTTCGGCAATCAACAGCTTTGTGTCCCCTTTTACCGCATGCATTGCATTTGTAAGGGAATGGTTTTTCAACCTTCTCTTCTTCTGATGACTGTTTTCCTTTTTTCTTGTTGAAAAATTTCTTTTTCGCCATCATTGCATTACTTTGACCTGCAACCATTTCTTTACGAGAATCACTTTGCTCGATGATTTTGACTTTCAGTGCTTCGGGAGTGGGAAGATCATCTCGAGTTTCAATTGCACATCTGAAGTTTTCAAAGCTTTCTGGCAGACTATAGAGCAACATAATCGTTACCAAATCCTTGTTAATGTCTACTTCCATGTTTTTCAGCTTGTCGACTATTGGAAGAAGTCCAGACTCCAACTAACAACATGTGTTGGTTGTCAAGAGCCAAAGATGCATTCCCCAGTCTTGAATAATCAGTCTTGAATTATTGTTCTTGATTGCGTGAATTCTCTGTTTTATAATTTTTACTGGAATACAAGTTTTCACTCTATAAATTTTCACTCTGCTATATCTAAACTATAAAAGGTTATAGGTACCAGCAATAGCGTAGTTCCCACTGCCAAAAGATGGATATCAAACTAAACGTCGAAAAACTCGAAGGAGCGGAAAAATTCTCTAGGTGGAAAAGGGAAATATCTCTACTCCTCAGACACCACAAGGTATTCGACGTCATCACAGGAAAAATAACAAAACCTATTGAACCAGCCGAGCCAAGTGATGCCGCCCGAGCCACCTATGGAGCGAATCTTGCAAAATTCGAAGAAATCGATACGTTAGCCCAGCTAATCCTATTCCGAAGTCTTGGCGAAGAAATTGCCGACATGATGGGCACGTGCGTAACTTCGAAGGCGATATGGGACAGAATAATCTCAATTTTTGAACAGAGTTCTGGTCAACGACTCGACAGACTACTAGAACAATTCTTCGAGTACGAAATGAATACAAACGAAGAAATAGTTGCTCACGTATCAAGACTTCAAAAAATATTTGTAGACTGTAATAGTGAACTTGATAGACTCACAGGAAAAACTATGCCTGATCTAGTTCTGATGAGCAGAGTTATGTCGACGCTATCACAAGACTATTTTGAGTTTAAAAGTGTGTGGGAGAGTGTACCATTAGAGCAAAGGACTCTTGACAATTTAACTGAACGTCTTCGACTGATAGAAATGCGACTTCCAAAGAAAACTGACTCAAGAAATTCCGCTCTAATGGGCAAAAACGAGCTCGGACAACGAAGGAACACCGAGGACAGAAGTCCAAGATATGGAAAGCGCTACTGTACCAAATGCAACTCGAGCGATCACTGGACAAATCAGTGTGGTCAAATCAAAACTCAACAACGACCTAAAGGTAACAGTTCAAATAGATATAAAAAATGTGACCATTGTGGGAGAACGAACCACAAATCCGAAAACTGCAGGTATAAAAACAAAGAAATTCAGTCATCGTTTAAAATAGAAGAAGTTTGTTCAAATATAAGTACATCTAAGTCAACAGATTGGTGTTTGGATTCAGGAGCAACATCTCATATGTGTTCAGACCAGTCAAGGTTCAAATTTATCAATCCTATGAACGAAGGTAGAGTAAAATTAGCTAATGGCGAAACTGCCCAAATACAGGGTAGAGGTTTACTAAAACTAAGGCTAAAAAATAACCATGAAATTGAAGCAAATAAAACACTTCTTGTACCAGATTTGACTTCGAATCTTCTATCTGTTGGAAAACTTGCAGACAAAGGATTCACTGTCATATTCCAAAAGGAAAAAGCTGAAATTGTTAACAAAAATAAAAAATTAATAGCGAAAGCAATTAGAAAAAATGGTTTGTATTGCATCGAAGAGAAATCCAACGAACAGGCCAATGAAGTTACAACGGAAGACTCAAATCTCCGATTATGGCACAAGAAATTAGCACACTTAAACGAAGCGGAAATCAAGTTAGCTTTAGAGAAACAAAAACTGAAAGGTCTAGATTTCAATTCAAAAGCCAAACTAGGAAATTGCGAAACATGTATTAGAGGGAAATTAACCCAAAAACCATACCCGAAAGTGTCGAGTGAAAAAGCAGTGGAAAAATTGCACATAGTTCATTCCGATTTGGTTGGACCAATGAAAACGACGACACCAGGGGGGAATAAATATTTTGTCACGTTCATTGACGAATACTCAAGATATACGAGAGTATATTTTCTCAAACATAAAAATGAAGTTTTGAAATATTTTAAAGAATATAAAAATGAAGTGGAGAATTTCACAGGCAACAAAATAAAATTCCTGCAAACTGACAATGGAACAGAATACATAAATGAACAATTCAATAATTATTTGGTAAACTGTGGAATCCAAAGACGACTTTCTGCGCCACGAACACCACAACAAAACGGATTAAGCGAAAGGAAAAATAGAACGATAATAACAAAAGCTAGATGCTTAATGCTTGAAGCGAATGTACCAAATTTTCTTTGGGCCGAAAGTATATATTGTGCGAATTACTTAACGAACCGCTGTCCATCAAAGTCGATTGATGGGGACACACCATTTGAACGGTGGGTCGGGGGAACTCCATCAGTTCGCCATCTACACATTTTCGGAGCTAAAGCGTTCGTACTTAACAAAAACAACAAAGGGAAATTCGACTCCAGAGCAATCGCCGGTGTATTTGTGGGATACTCCGAGGTTTCGAAAGCCTATAGAGTATGGATACCTAATCAAAGAAAAATACTTGTAGCTAGAGACGTGAAAATCATTAACGAACCGTACTACAAAAACGAAATAGTTGCAGATTTTGAAAATGAAAAAACATCTGCTGAACTAAAGTGAAGGTCGTGGAAATGATTCTGTCGTAGACTTTAAATGGAACCAAATTATATTTGAAAAACGTATGACAGGAAATAATGGAGATCGCGGACAGACATGAAGAAGTACAAAAACAAGAGTGCCAACATCACGGCAACCAATGCACTAAGTATAATGATTAATAACTTCAACACTCTCCCTTAATCATTAGGTATAATGCATAAAGACAATTGACATTACAACATAATATGATGTAACATTATTCTGCCAGCGCTATAAGATTTAACAATGTTCAAATTAATCCTACTCCTTTTGAGCAAAACACATGCTTATCCTTAGGTACAACTTTTGTTAAGAAGTCAGCCAACATTAATTTAGTGGAAACATAGTCCAACTTAACTTCACCTGAAGATATTTTATCTCTAATATAATGATACCTGATATCGATATGCTTGCTGCGTTTATTTGTTATAGGATTTTTAGCAATAGCGATAGCACTTTGATTGTCACAATTGATTTTAGGAGCATCAGAAGCATTCCAAGAAGAATTTTTAAAGTTTCCAACAAGTTCTTTAATCAAGTTATGAATGTAGATAGCTTCTTTGGTACCCTCACTGAGTGAAATGTACTCAGCCTCAGTAGAGGATAAAGAAACAGTACGCTGCTTTCTACTTTCCCATGATACTGCTCCATTGCTCAAAAGATGTACAAAACCTGAATATGATTTCCGATCACTCGAATCATTTCCCCAGTCTGCGTCAACAAAACATTCAAGTCCTGCATTTGATTTAGAAAACTCAATACCAAGGGTTTTAGTTCCCTGAAGATAACGCAGAACCCGTTTTGCTGCGAGCCAATGAGTTTTATTATAACAGTTATTGAACTGACTGAGATGGGATGCTGCATAAGAAATGTCAGGACGACATGTGACTGAAAGGTACATTAAGGACCCCACAAGTTCTTGATATGGAAACGAATCATCAATTTTACCACCTTTTACAAGTTTAATATTGCAATCCAAAGGTGTTCCAACAGGATTACAATTCATCATGCCAAATTTATCAAGAATATTTAAAATGAACTGTGCATTACTTAATTTCAAAGTATTCTGCTTGAAATTTCTCTCAATTTTCATTCCAAGTACATGGGTTGCAGCTCCCAGGTCTTTAACTTCAAAATTGGATTTTAATTCATGTTTAAGAATATTACACTCATTGTAGTCATTGTAAAAAATAAAAAAATCGTCTACATAAAGAGCAATGTATGTCACAGATTTTCCTTTGATTTTATAGAATAAACATGGTTCAAATTTACTTTGTATAAAATTTTGCTTTTCAATGACTTTTTTGGCTTTATCATACCAAACTCTAGATGACTGTTTTAGGCCATAAATTGCACGCTTCAACAGGCAGACTTTATTTTCTGAACCTTGCTGAACAAAACCTTGAGGCTGAGACATGTGTATTTTCTCTGTCAATTCGCCATGCAAAAAGGCACATTCAACATCTAAATGGTCAATTTTTAGATTTAGTTCCGTAGCCAAAGCAAAAAGTAATCTGATTGAACTGTACTTTATGACGGGAGAAAAAGTTTCGTCATAGTCGATCCCATATTTTTGACTAAAGCCTTTGGCGACTAACCTAGCCTTGTATTTGACTATTTTCCCTTCACTGTTCTTTTTTATTCTATAAACCCATTTATTTTTAACTACATTGCAAGCTTCTGGTTTATCTACCAAAACCCAAGTTTTGTTTTTATTTAAGCAATCAATTTCATTTTGCATAGCACTTTGCCACTTATCACAATCTGTATTAGAATCATTTATAGCCTCATTAAATGACGAAGGTTCACCTGAACAAAAATAGGAAATGAAACCGGGAAGCTCTTTTTTCTTACGTGTTCGAAGTGGGTAGCGATCGTTCCTCTGCTCTACAATGGGTCCATCGTCATCAGTATCTCCAGTAAGATCGATTGTTCCACGGAAGTCAACCGTCTCTAGGTCTTCCTGAACCGTAGTAGCATCTTCAGTAGGTATTTCAGAGTTCTCCGATGTCATAGAGCACCATGGTTCTGTGTCTGATGGTGCGTTGTCAGAAATCTCAAGTGTAGTTTCACCCGAGTCCTTGGAGGTTTCGTTGTCAGATGAACTAGTTGAAGTGTCCGATTCATCAACTTGCTGAGGTATGTCTTCTTGATCCAAATCAACACTTTCAGAAAGATTCACAACTCTTGAGCCAAAGTAAGGGATAGGTGACACAACATCCACGAACTGATCTTCAAAGAAATCAACAGTTCTAGCTGTCACAATGTCATGAGTTGTGGGATCAAACAGTCGGTAGGCTTTTGAAGTATTGCTATAACCAACAAAGACATATTTCTTGGCCTTGGGGTCCAATTTCTTCCTCTTCTGCTTATGTATATGTGCATAAGCTGGACAACCGAAAATTTTGAGGTGGCTTAGGTCTACCTTCTTGTTGGTCCAGAGCTCTTCAGGGGTTTTTCCAGGGATTTTCTTTGCCGGTGATCGATTTGTGAGATAAACTGCAGTATTTGCTGCTTCTGCCCACATGCGCTGGTCAGAGCCAGCTTCTTCCATCATGCACCGAGCTTTGTCCATGATGGTCCTCATGTAGCGCTCTGCTAGCCCATTTTGTGAAGGTTCATATGCAACTGAGCGTTGATGCACGATTCCACCTTTGTTGAGAATGTTGCCGAGTTTAGAGTTGCAGAACTCAGTTCCGTTGTCAGAGCGGATAACTTTGATTTTACGCTCGCATTCATTTTCAACGAAGCGCTGGAACTCTGCAAACATTTCTGGAACCTGATCCTTTGATTTCAAAAAATAGGCGAACACTTTTCGTGAGAAATCATCGATGAAAAGAAGCATGTATCTTGCTCCACCCCAGGACGCGACCGGTAGCGGCCCGCATAAGTCAGAATGAATAAGATCCAACTTCGCCTGAGCTCTTCCAGTTTTTGACGACTTAAATGGCTTCTGAGGTTGTTTGCCAGTGACACAAGTGACGCACTTATGAAAATCACAGTCTGGAAAGTCAATGCCATCAGCTACACCATTCTTCAACAACTTCATACTCACATGATTGAGATGTGCGAGCCTCTTATGCCACAATTGCTGCATGTCGTCTGATTTAGCCAGATGAGCGCGTCCAGATGAAGTGTCAAGGGTATACAATCCATGTATGTTGGTAGCACTGGCGACAAGCTCTCCCTCAAACTTGAAACCCTCATTGTCCATGATATGACATCCATTTACATCAAAAACTACGTTGAAACCTTTCTTGACAAGGTTGCTGACTGATAGCAAATTCGCTGACATGCCTGGTACAAATTGAACATCAGAAATTGTCCTAGTTTCGCCGGATATCAATTTTATAGAGCAATTTCCGACACCTCGGCAAAGCAATTTATTGTCATTTGCGACTGTAATAAGTCCACCAGTTTCAGAAGAAAACTTGTCAAATAGATCCCTATTGCCAGACATGTGGCAAGTTGCACCACTGTCGACATGCCATTGATAGCAGGAGTTAGGCTCAAATTGCGTCAAGAAGGCTTTGCCTTGGCCTTTTCCCGTCAACTTTTGATTGGCAGACTGATTGGATTGAGGTTTTGCCTTACAATCAGCCTTGGGATAGTGCCCTTTAACTCTACATATTTTGCACCACGGATTTTTCTTTTTCTTGAAGTAAGAGTTGTTATTGTTGGACAACAAAGCCAGTTGGCTTTCATGAGACTCAGTATGAGTAACTCCGTACTTATTGTCTTGTAGTAACTTGGTTTTGATGAGGTCTGAAGTTATTTCAGTGGCCGAATTCTCTAATGCCATGATCATGGGGTCATATTCTGAAGTTAATCCAGAAAGCATAATTACTGCGAGAAATTCGTCATCTAGGGCCTTTTTCATGTTTTGGAGTTGTTGAGCTAACTGAAGAATCTCATTTACATAAGATTCCATAGTTTTGAAGGAGGAAAGTTTGATATTGCAAAGTTGTCTCAAAACTCTGAGTCGGCTGTTTAGTCCCGAATCTTCGAAAGCAGCTCTAAGATTTTCCCAAGCGTCCTTCGCAGTTTTCGCATTAACGACGTGAGGGAAGGCACATTTATCAACTCCGAGACAAATCCTAGCGAGAGATTTTTCACCTCGTCTAGCCTTGGTCGGCGCGTCGGTGATGTCACCTTCTGGGTAGCCTACAACTGCACACCACAAGTTATCCATGATCAACGCATTTTTCATTTGAAAATTCCAGTCTTGGTAGTTTTCCCTGCCTTTCAGCTTCTCGAAAGCATAAGAATTGTTGGATGAAGAATCACCCATTTTTGTCGTTGAAGGTTGACAGATAGAGGTTAACCGTACAATGAATGCAATGAGAAAAGGACAGACTTACGATAGAAAACGCTGTTTTTCTTCTTCTACGTTTCTGGGCGTCATAACCTGAAGGTCGTGGAAATGATTCTGTCGTAGACTTTAAATGGAACCAAATTATATTTGAAAAACGTATGACAGGAAATAATGGAGATCGCGGACAGACATGAAGAAGTACAAAAACAAGAGTGCCAACATCACGGCAACCAATGCACTAAGTATAATGATTAATAACTTCAACATAAAGATTGAAATTCCTGTACATAATACTGTACAAAATTCTGCAAATCAGGAAATCAACCCTCAACCTGAAATAATAGAAGAGAACGAAATAGAAGATCAAGAACAGGAAGAACAAAACATTCCCCAACAACAACAACAAGAAATTACTCCAGAAAATCCACGAGAATTTTCTCCAGATTCAAGTCCGAGAATGCAACTGAGAACTGCTGAGCAGAGACGCCGACCGGGTTGGTTAAATGATTTTAATCTGAATTTATCTTGCGACGAATTTTGCGAAGAAACAGTAGAAGATCCGGAAATTTGGGAAGAAGCCATTCAGTCAGAAATAAAGGCTCACATAAAAAATGGAACCTGGGAAATCACAGAAAAACCTCCCAATAGAAGTGCAGTTGGATTCAGAATGATACTGAAGGAAAAACTTAACCCCGACGGGACACTTGAACGCCGCAAAGCTCGTCTAGTGGCACAAGGTTTTTCCCAACGACCGGGAGTTGATTTTGCAGAGACATACTCGCCAGTGATAAAAATGAAATCTCTTCGACTTCTCATGAGTCTAGCTGCCGAAAAAAACCTTCATATCAGTCAGTTGGATGTCACAACGGCATATCTGAACGGATCGTTGGACGAAGAAATATTCATGAAAATACCAACTGGACTGGAAAACTACCTTCAGAAAATACTGAACAATGAAAGTAATAACGAAAACAAAACGATTTATCTAAAAACCAAAAAGATGTTGGAAGATCTACGGAATAAAGGCCAAGAAAACAAAGTTTGTTCATTGAAAAAAGCATTGTACAGATTAAAACAAGCGGGCCGCCAATGGGTTAAGAAACTCGATTCAAGATTGAAAGAACTAAAGTTCGAATCATCTTTTGCAGACCCTTGTCTCTACGTACGCGGAAAGGGGGGAGAAAAAGTCATGCTTGCCGTGTACGTAGACGACTTGGTAATTGCATCATCGAACAGCGTAGCGGCCAACAAGCTGAAAAAGGAATTGACAGAAACATTCCAAATGCGAGACATTGGAGGTATAAATTACTGTCTCGGCATAGAATTTTCAAGAGATAAGAACGGAGGAGTAAAAATGAGTCAAGAAAAATACGTCAAGAAACTAATTGAAAAATTTAGGATGACCGAAGCAAAAACATGCAAAACTCCGATGGAAGTAAACCTGGATTTGGAAGTGCCGGATCAGGGGGAGCTACCCGATGTTCCATACCAGAGTTTAATCGGGTCATTGATGTATTTGGCAACGGCGACCAGACCCGACATATCGTACGCAGTAAGCTACTTATCACAATTTAATTCATGTTACAGAAGTGAAAACTGGGCTGCTGCAAAACGCGTACTCAGGTACTTGAAGGGAACCGAAACCCTAGCTCTACACTTTCGCAAGGTGGGGAAAACTGAGTTACGCGGGATGTCCGATGCGAGTTATGGAAGTTGCAAAATAGACGGGAGATCATACACCGGATACTGTTTTCAGTTAAACGGAACGGCCATAAGCTGGGAGGCGCGAAAACAGCGTACAGTAGTTGGATCGACAACTCATGCTGAGTACATGGCTCTGTCAGAATCAGCGAAGGAAGCCATCCACCTAAAATATCTCGTCAACCATGTTCACATCGCGCAGGACACAGTCACAATTCAAACCGACAATCAGAGCGCCATAAGTTGGTCGAACAATCCAGTAGTGACCTCCAAGTCGAAGCATATCGCCATCAAAGAACATTTTATTCGAGAGGCTGTAGAAAATAAGGACGTCAAACTGGAGTTCTGCAGAACTGACGAAATGGTCGCGGACATCTTCACGAAGGCACTACCCGGCCCGAAATTCCACGAGTTCCGTGAACGACTAGGTTTGGGCAGCGGCTAGTGAGGGGGAGTATTGGAAGAAGTCCAGACTCCAACTAACAACATGTGTTGGTTGTCAAGAGCCAAAGATGCATTCCCCAGTCTTGAATAATCAGTCTTGAATTATTGTTCTTGATTGCGTGAATTCTCTGTTTTATAATTTTTACTGGAATACAAGTTTTCACTCTATAAATTTTCACTCTGCTATATCTAAACTATAAAATAGTCTATAGTCTATAAAATAGTCTGGCAGACTATAGAGCAACATAATCGTTAACAAATCCTTGTTAATGTCTACTTCCATGTTTTTCAGCTTGTCGACTGTATCGAAAAACTTCATGAGATGTTCCCGCACATTATCGTCTTCATTCATTTTTCGTAGCATGAGCTGTTTAAGCAAAGTTGCTTTTCTGGCAGGTCCGCTCGATTGGTAAATAGACTCGAGTTTCTGCCACATTTCTCGTGATGTGTTACAATCTTTCACCTGTCTTAGTTCACTAGGTGAGATGAACAGAACAAGTTCAGCTTTCGCCTTACGGTCGAATTTCTTCCATTCCACCTCTTCACGGCGTTGCTCTGGCGTGCTATCGTGGTTTGTGGTTGGACAAGGCATTGTACCATCCACGTACCCGATAAGATCATTTTTCACCAGATTTGCCTCCATTTGAAATTTCCAGGTGTCGAAATTCTCCTTCCCTAAGACCTGAATCTTATTCCCGCTCATTCTATTCGGAATTTTGTACGTTTCAGCCAAAGGACCGATAACCTAAAGAAAATTAATAATACACAGAGTAGTATGACGCAGCAATTCCGAACATCAAAGTAATATATTTTGGGAAACTAGTCGAAACGTGTGGAATTTAGTCATCTTGAAAATGATAATAACTATTAGAAGTATCAAATCGTACTTCCAATAGTATTGATGAATCTTAGGAGATACAAAATGAATGAGGAAAATTGAAGAACATGTGAAATTACTAAATTATAACATATGGTTCAATTTTAACAACAACTCTGCTGGAGAAGAATCACCACAGGTACATATTAGATTGTTGTGGTGTTAGGTCCATTCCTGCACCCTCTCCCCTCCACTGTTCCCTCTCGACCACCAGTCTCCAGTCTGTCGCCATCTCTCATGTACCTAGTGTCTCTGTAAATAAATTAGCTATTTTTCCCAAAACCGTGTTATCTTTTCGACGACCTATCTAACAGGTTATGTTGGCCCAGTGAACGCGGAATAGGCTCTTGATACGCGAAAGTTGTTTTTGGACACGGGAATTCGTGGAATCGTTTCTTTTTTAGTCGTCGGAATCGGTGCGGGAAAATGGCGACCGTTTCGAGCACCGGTCTAAAACCCTTCGATGGAACGAACTTTTCGAAGTGGGAATATCGAGTTCGCATGATTTTGGAGAAGAACAATGCCCTGGAAGCCCTATCGAAAAACCCCTCGGAAATGGACGAGAAAGAATTCAGGAAAAAGGATATGGAGGCGAGGGATATCTTGATAAAATGCATCGATGATCGCGTTCTCGATTGTGTTCGAGGAAAAACAACCGCGAGAGCAATGTTCGAGGCCTTGGAACAGACGTATGTCCGAACAGGAATATCGGCTCAAGTCGCAATTCGCCAACATCTCGGATCAATGCGCTTTCGACGGGGTTCGTTACAGCAATTTATTGAAGAATTTGATCAAAAACTTGAAGAATTATCAGCTAGTGGAGCAAACGTGACGGAACCGGAGAAAGTTTCAATGCTTCTTGCCACGATGCCGGGATCTTTTCGAATAGTAGTGACGTCACTGAACATAGCGTTTAACAAAGATCGCGACACCATTACGTACCACTACGTGAAAAATATTCTGATCCAAGAGGAATCGAGTCAACATGGAAACTCGGGAAATCGTAACGATTCAGTCGCATTTTCGGGCTATCAACGAGGAAATTGCCATGGAAGAGGCCGTAGTGGAGGTCGGATGTCATATTCGAATTCGGGCAACCGTAGGCGTGGCGGAGTTTTACAATCGGAAAACCGTGAGTACGGTAATTATGGAAGAAATCTCTTCAAGTGTCATAATTGTGGCGAACGTGGTCATTTTCGGCGGTCATGCACAAAACCAAGGCAAAATCAGGGAAACTGCAATCTCGCAGAGGATGAGTTAGCTTTTATTTGCTCTGCGGAGACCGGCAGACAATCGTCCCCACAAGTTGCGTCGAAACCTGAAGTAAACAAACGAGAACGACGAGGTTTTATCGCTGTTATCGAGCTCGGGAATTAGGGATGGGATATCGAGGGCTCGATATCGATATCGGTATCGATATTGACATCGGAAGAGTGGTATCGATACCAGGTAGATATCGGCTTCATAATATCGATATCAACCGATATATATCGATATCGGTTATAAAAACTCCTACTTCGTTTTTTTTTTATTTCACCTACTTATTTTAATTTTATTTCCTTTTCTCCGAACATTTTTGCACTTGCAGTTCCTACCTAAGATACCAACTGGTCAATAATTTACCGTGGACAAAGTAGGTGATTCCATGGTAGAATAAATACGAAGGAGTTGGAAATACGAAGTGGTTCAAAGTAGTGACATCTAGTGTTGATACCTACCTACAGCCTATTGGTTCAAAATTCCTTTCTAAAAAAAAAAATTCTTCTGATTATTTTTCAGTCAGATCTTTATTTGTATTTATTTATTCATTTATTTTTTGTTCCCGCCTTGATAGGAAAGTTAAATTATACACATGAATATGTAATACGGAATTTTTATTTCAATATGTTTCTAAACGAAAATTGGACAGAATACAAGAACGGCAAAATCATAAAAGAATTACAGGTAAATTTCGGGATTCAAAAAAAGAAGCGCTCATCGAGGCTCTCCAGGAAAAGTAACTTGGAGAGAGTTTCCCCCTTCAGCCTGTTCCGGTCCGAGGTGAGAATATTCCCGGCCCTTGAAAATAGCCTCTCTGATGGTACTGAGGAAGAGGCTGACTTCATGGTCAATTTAAGTTTCAATTTCAACAGGGGCTCAACACAACACAAAAACGCGGATACTTTTTAGCCAACAACAGCACGGAAACGGAATGATGCCCACAAGAAGAACTTCGCGGTTCGCCAGTGAAAGATAACAGTGAATCACAGTTTGTGATATCGACCCGATATCGGTTGTCAGAATATCGATATATCGATATTATCACCAGTGCTGATATCGATATCAGAATATCGGATATCGGACGCTAGATATCGATATTTCGATACTATCGGATATCGATATCCCATCCTTACCTTTATTACAGAACCAGAAGCGCTTTTCCTATCAGTTGAATTAGAATCCAAATAATTTGATATTTTGACTAAAGGAGAACTCGATTCTTACATTTCTAGTGCCCTTTAGGTATCTTACAATATTTTTCAAAGAGTTCCAGTGAGTTTAAGGTTCGTGATAAGTATACCTATTTGGATAGCTGAATTATTAATAACAATATGATTCTGATTAGTGACTCACGGACGTATTCTGGCGTTCCCAAAATCTCGTGCACTTCCGTCCCGTCGAGAACGACTCTTGATATTTCGAAATCGCACACTTTGACGTCGCAGTCTGGAAATTCACCCATCATGACGAGGTTTTGAGGCTGGAAAAAAATATAAACGTCATTGGTGGAGCAAATACAACAGTTAAAGCGCCAATAGGAGAAAATCAAACGGTTGGGTTGGAATTAGTAGGGTCGTTAGCTGATTTTTTTTTTGGTTTTGGTTCCATACAAAACCCTTAAAAAACAATACATTATGTAAATAATGTACAAATTTTGTACTAGAATTGGACTGAATGGAATTCAAATTCTCCTTTGCCATTTCCAGATAGTCACAGAATCTGTGTAACGTAAGGTGAGTTGCCGCGAAATAGTGGAAACCCGTCTTCCAGAGAGGAAAGAGTCGGACCATTCTTTTTTAACAAACCTCTACAACTGACTCCTGATATACCTTTTTCCGCTTACCAACCTTATTTTCGACATTCCATAACATCTCGTTATTACCGCAACTTAAATCACATACCTATTATTATCACATAAAATTCACCAATCATAAAACCATAGCTTGTCGCTATCACAGAAAACCCTACTATACTACGTATCGCTATTTATCACCTTATCGTAAACAAAATCGTAACCTTTCCTTATTCCATTGTCACTCTCGTTATCAGATAACGATTCTATACCTTCTCTTGTGATTCCTCCATGTAACATGGACACTATAGATTCGTGTTAATCCATGTTTACATTTGTACATAATAATATTATGTACAAATGTATGTACAATAAATATTATTTATCTACCCATATTATGAGTAATATTATGGGTCCCATAAAATTTATCTACCATAAACCTATTTATCTACCCATTATGGGTTCATTGTCAGAGATATGAGGGACTTGTCCTATGTAGGTACCTACAATAACAATATTTCAATTTCAATAAACCCCAATTCGGGTTTATCTCCAATAATGAACCTTTAATATCGCCATGAAAAAAAATTACCCCCCCCCCCTTTCAAAATGTGAGGTGTTACGTTTCAAGAGAGGGTAGATTCCAAAAATCGATAAAAAATCCGTCCGCGGCACTTTGCCCAGTTAGCGTTGAGCAAAAATTACGAAATTTGTTTCACGTGTTCGCACAAGTCTTCACGTTGATTCTCGAAAATTTTCATACCCTTAGGTCAAGGAGGAGAGATTCAAAACGAATTTTGAAATTTTAGTTGAAGTTTGAACAACGTTTTTTTTTTCTCCAACTTCCCGATGAGCTAGAGACTTGAAGTCAGAACTGGATGACAATGCAGTTTCATCTATCATTTCAGTAGAGTGGAAACCTGTGTTCTGGCACAACATGTTTGAACATGCTCGTCTGTCGCACCCCTTCACCCCGACTGTTGTGGCCTCTTCCCCCCCCCCCCCTCACCCACCTAACCTGCCTGCCTGATCCTTATCTGTTGTCATGGTACCCCCCCCCCCCGTCCCTTAATGAGTTCTGTAACCCCCCCCCCCTCACCATAATGACTTCCTCCCTCACCCCCTCCGCAGTGCACCCCCCTCCCCCCCCGCCCATCTAACATGCCCACCTGATCCTTCTCTGTTGTCATGGTAACCCCCCCCCCCGTCACTATAACCTTCCCCTCGACTTCCTCCCCCTTCACCACTGACTCCTCCCCCCCCTCACCGTCGCCAAGACATTTACCCTTGACCCCCCTCTCCCCGCCCCCTCCTACCATTCATTTTATTCAATATACCAAGTGTGGGTACTTTTCAGGTTCAGGACATTGTGTAGAAGTCGTTTTTGAGCAGTACCAAAATGTTTTTTGAAAAACTCAAATTTGGATACCCGAATTTGGAAAATCCAAAAATACACCGAGTGTGGGTACTTTTCATGCTCAGGACATCATGTAGACTTCATTTTCAAAAGTACCAAAATTTTTTTTTGAAAAACTCAAATTTGGATACCCAAGTTCAAAATTACGCCAACTACCTTTCCAGTACAGTCTATAATGATGTACCAATGGTTTTTTGGAAAGTATCAAATTTTGTTGTTGAAAAAACTCAAATTTGGATGGTACCCAATTTTGGGGAAACCAAAATTGCTCCAACTATTCGTGTACCTAACCTACCTAACAGTACCTTAATAAATTGACCTTTCTTAACTTTAAACTCATACCATGGGAAAGGATATTACACCAAATGAAAACAAAGGTTTCTTGTTAACTGTTTCTTTTATTCAAAAACATAATACTTCAAATATACAAAACTACAAAAATAATATTTCGTGTCTACCATTAACATCTCCTTGTAAACAACATAAATAAACAACATTCTTCTGAACTAAAACATAAAATAATAATAACATTCTTTTGAACTAAAACATAAAATAATAACGACGTTCTTTTGAATTGAAACATAAAATAATAATAACATTCTTTTTTTCCTTACAAAATAATAGTTTTCTTCTTAAACAAAATCTTCTTTATGACAAATATTACTTATATAAAATCCAATGGCCTATAGCCTTTGATCTATAGGACGTACATAATGTGGGATCAAAGTTGTGATGTACACAATGGTTCCCTAACCTGATTGGCTCTAATAAGATAGTAATTTTGGGACATCCCAAATTTTCAACATTGACAAAGGTAGGTTGTAAACTTGGAGAGATTTGGAGGAGTAGGAACTCAATCTTCTGTTGTCCCTTCACATAGATGGTGTCATAGATGTTGGCGATCCAGTGCATGATGTTTGGTAGTTCAGTATACTCCACATGACCTTCTTCCCAGGTAATTCCATGTAGGTGGCGACTTACCCAATCGTTGACTCTTATCGCTTTTTTGACATGGATACAAAGTCCTTTGGGAGGTTTGAAGAACCAATGTTGTGTCGAGTGTTGATTCAAGTCATAGAGGGATAACTCCTTCACCACATATTGCATGTGGTTGTTGACGAAGCATTGGATATCTATGACGACCTCTTTCTTCGGTGACGACATGTTGAAGACTGAGAACCCACTCGCTCCTTCCCCTCCTTTTATACCATTCGTCGAACTATATTGGTGAGGGGGTTGTATTCGATAGATCGATCGTGGATAATGAGACAATAGGCTGTAGTGTTGGCAGGGAATGCCGTGCTTGACTCAAATTCCAACAAAACATCGATTGGTCCTGATTTGATCGATTCACTCTGTTTTGAGCAATCTAGTACAACTAGAGGTGCTGCTCTTTTGAAATCCGTTACTGACAACAAAGGGTAATTTACATCGACACCATAGAAACTCTGCTGAAAGGTAGCATACATTCGGTAGAGTAAAGCATACTGGTTCCTATCAAAGTTTACATTCAAATCATCATAAGGATAACATTTCGAGTTCAAAAATAGTTTGACATTCGTTAAATGACAATGGTCAAAAATAGTGGCGCTCTTATCCACACTATGCTTTCTAGCAGTTTGAAATCCTAAAATTACATATCTTGGCTTTTCAACTTGCGATGACGTCTTGACGTTCCATACTTGTTTCTGAGTTGAGGGCAGTAGCGGATATTCATATAGTTCCAAACATCGGAAATCCATTTTGATTGACTTCTCCTTCTCCAGATGTCGGTAGAGTTGAAGACGATGAGAGTCGTTCAAGGTCAAATAAGGCATTCGCCACGAGATCCCAGTCAGCTTGATTATTGCCTTCTCTCTGACGGCGGGTGCTACTACTGCTGGTGATGTGAAACAGTTTTCATCCCTTCTTGAGCGGAGTAGAATCAATTCTTGCTTGACGTTGATGACTACTTTTTGATAGTCTTCGAAGAATCCCAGTAGAATGCTCAATGGAATGCATACGTTGAAATAGCCTTCATTTGATACTAGTTGTTCTGTTTCCTTCTGTTTCCATCCATAGGCCTCCATCATGTTTTCGGTCCCCCTCATGAAGGATACATAGCCTCTCATTGTCGAAGTGATCCCAGGATTCCGCACACGATCGATTTCTGATCCACATATTTCGTAGCGTATCTCATCAAAGAGAAAAGGGAAGGGATTAGTACTCAGGATAGCAGCGGCAGGTTTGCCTGATTCATCCTCCTTCATGAAACGTCCATGTATATCCAGAAAACTTTGATATGGTAGGGTGATTAGATCTTGATGTTGGATAGAGATCCTAATTTCTTGTCCTTGGTCCAATGAACATCCATAGGGATAGTGAGAATGATATTCCACCCTTTCAATTCCATTCCCATCTGCTACTTGGGTTTGATGCTCTTGTACATTCAACATGATGTTGTCGCTTCGAGATCTATCTGGCAACTGTGTCGATCTCACTTCAGCTCCTCCTTTTATACTTCTCCTCCACATAAATCAGCAGTGTTGACCCAACTATTGTGTCTCGAGTCAAATCCCAACCATTTAACAAGTGTACGACGACCATCTCGTCTTATTATTTTCTCAACGAGATATACATTTGGATATTTGGTCAGCTGCAGTTCTTCTTCATAAAATCCACCTGCAATAGTATTCTTGTCTGAATCTTCCAATATGTAGGTGGGTGGTATTGTCCTCTTTGTCTTGACAATCTTGAATATCTCTGTAGACCATGAGGGGGTATACCCTTTCTCAAATTCCGCTTTTCTCTTGGATATTCTCACGTGATCACCCATTTTGAATTTGGGGCGGGATGGTGCCGCTGTCTTCTTCTTCTCGTAGAGGGTCTTGAGTGCCAACGCCTCTTTCCGTTTCCCCTTGACTTCAATCGGTGCCATCTTGATCGAGCGATGTTTTGATCTGTTGTACTTGTTGACAACATCCACAATGACCTCCAACCACTTGTAAGTTCCTTGTAGACTGAACCTTTTCCATAATTCTGTCTTCAGCGTTCGAATGACACGTTCCACAATGGAGGCCTTTAGGTTGCTGTAGGTCGAATAATGGTTAATATTATGACTCTCCAATAAGAGTCGTATTTTCCCGTTGTAGAATTCCTTTCCCTTATCTGTCTGGAGGTGTCGTGGTAGGCGTGGTCTCGAATCGTCAAATACCTTTTTGAATCCATCACAGACTGCAGCTCCTGTCTTCGATTTGAGTGGTACTATCCAAACATATTTTGATAGACAATCAATGACTATCAATATGAATCGATGTCCTCCGTTGAATCGGGAATAAGGTTGAAGCTCCAATAGATCCGCTTGCCATAGGTCATCTATCCCTTTTAAGAGGACTCTTCTCCTTGGGTAATTCTTTCTTGCAGGTCGATGAAGCTCTTCCACAATCCTCTTCTTGACTTCCATTGTTGATGTCTTGTCGTTGACTGATCCATAATTACGAGTTCCCATCCTTTTTATTATTCAGGTACTGCGATGTAGATTCTTCTTCATCCTCTTCTTCTTCTTCTATCTTGATTTTTTTTTTTCCTTTTTTTTCTTATCTTTTTTTTTCTTTCTTTTTTTTTTCTTTTCTTTTCTTTCTTTATTTATTTTTTTTTCTTTTCTTTTCTTTCTTTATTTTTTTTTTCTGTAGTTGACTTCGTTGTTTTTTTTTTTTTTTTTTTTTTTTTTTTTTTTTTTTTTTCCCTACCTAATAATAATTTGAAAAATTGCGTTCCCTAATTCCTAATATTGCTCGACTCCAAATGTCTATTAAAAAAAATTTTTTCGGCTGCTTGGCCCTGACACTGAGGAGCATGTAATGAGAAAAAAAAAATTGCGTTCCCTAATTCCTAATATCATTCAACTCCAAGTGTCTATAAAACGAGACCTCACTACTCGATTTCTATGCATCTAACCTTTCGGATACTTGGTCCCAGACACTGAGGAACAAATCATTTTGATTTGGGTTTATTTGTCGTCGTTGTTGTTGTAAACAGGCTCTTTATAATACACCATTTTGGATGTTTCAAATCCGCAAAACACCCTTCCGTTGAACTGTATCTTTTCTTATGTGCATTCGTTTCATTCAATATTTTCTTGTAAGTTTGTAAATCGTGATCCCTAATAATGCTCATATCTGGTGTTTTTACAAACAATAATTCCAACAGTCCACGTGTGCATTCGATTTTCATAGAGTTCCCTAATTCGATCCTATCATCTTTGAATTCCACGTAGCTGTCACCCATGGTAAATCGTTTCGATGCTTTGTCATATCGTATTCCATAGGTTTCGTCAAAGCCAGGGTCTCCATCAATTTTCTTCTGTATGTATTTCGAAGCGATGCCTTCATCTGCTTGATGTGGTGCTCCAGCTCCACCGGTTTCTTCTCCGGGAGTGTTTCAGTTGGTGTTTCGATTATTCTCGTCTCATCCTTCTTCAAATTTCCTCCTCCTCCTCCACTAGGTGCTCCTTCAGACGGTGAAATCACCATGTACGGTAGAACAGTGTTACCATCTGCCTTGATCGTTTCATACGGTGACGATCTTGAATTTCGACGTACAGTCATCATTAACGATGGTCTATCTGCATCCCCCTCCTCCTCCTCTTCATCGTAACTGCTTTTGAATATGTCAAAAACATTCGTTCTCCTCTTTGTTCTCATCCTCCTTCTTCGTTTGTCAACCAACTTGAAATGGTCTTCAGCTGAACTTGGAAGCTCCACTTCTTCTTCATCTTCTTCTTCTTCTTTCAACAATGGTAGTGGTGGTTGTGGTGCTGGTCTAATCTGTGCCACTGCTCCAGCTACTACTTCACGGAGTGGATCGTATCTCCTCTTCAGCTGCATCTCCTTATCCTCTCTACACCTCCGGATCTGATTATATTTCTTTCGAATATTTTCTCGTACTTGCGCTATTGTGTTCTCCATGATACTCCTCCTCCTTCAATGGTTAACAGGTGACTGATCCCTCCTGCTGTTCTCTCAGGGTGTTATATATGTATCGAACCCCTGTCGATAGCGACCAGTGCTGACACCACATTCTTTATCAATAACTAAAAACCCATATTGCTCTTTTTCCCAACACAGTGAACAAATTTCTTTGAATTTTCTGAAACTCATATCCATATTGACATGATCGTCATAAATCTTTTTCATATTCAACATATCTTGACGGAAAACAACTATCAAGTTGGCACAATCTCGCACTAGATGTTTGGGGATACGACAATAGCTTTGTGCTAGATAGAAACTATCAGTTTGACTGTGACGACCCATACTAAAATACATCCTAATACGCTCCTGTTTTTCGCAAGCAATATCATCGAAAATTATTATTGAGTTTGGTTTGGTTTGACAGGGCAATGGGACATCGTCACTATTCGCAAATGTATAGAAGCCTATTTCGTTCAGAGGTTTTAGAATATTGTGCAAATGAGTGTATCCTGGTTGAAAGAGCGTTCTTGAGAAGAGATAGATATTCTCAAATTTCAATCCTAATGAAGAGTACAATAGATTGAGCATTAAATTTGTTTTACCGCCATTCGAAGTGGCACATATGATGCATCGTATGCTATTTGGTAGCAACTCGCTGTGTCTAGTTCTTGTATCTTGCATTCTGACATCGTCGTCAATGTTTATAACGGGAAGGCTGACGTCTAGCTTATGCAACTGCATGATGAACACTGTGACTTTTCGACCTAATGCGCCCTATTTATACGCTTTTTCAATGTTGCCACCACCACCTTAGAAAATTCCCTCCCTCCCTTCATTCATTCATCCACATTCATTCAATAATAAATTACATTCACTCACACATTCATACCGGTCAGAACCAGTAAGGGAGAGGACAACCCGGCTCCGACCCTCGAGCCCTACCCACGCATTGAGTGGAGCAAGGCGTGTACAACAAATCCCGGTTGTAGATGGCCAAACGAAAATGAAGAATCCAAGCGATACTTTAAATTCGTTCAACATGTCACCAACCGACAGAAGAGTACCCATCAACTTGCTCCGGGCAACCCCCGATGAAAAGCATTACACTTCCCAGCTGCTTACGCAGCAGTTTGGTTGCTCCCGTCGGTCTTCACCAAAATTGCCTCTCCCGTAATACTGGTTCAGCCTTTATTACATTCACACATACGGGAGGTGAGGGGATGGAGTACTTTTAAATAATATTCCTCGCATCCCCGCTTTTATATATCTACCTACATCTAATGACTAGAAAATTGAAAAAATTTAAAACCTATTGACTAGAAATTTACTACAATTTGATAACCTAAATTTGAAAATCCTACAATTTGAAAATCCTACAATTTGAAAATCCTACAATTTAAAAATCCTACAATTTGAAAATCCTACAATTTGAAAATCCTACTATTTAAAATCTAAAATTTGAAAATCCTACAATTTGAAAATCCTACTATTTAAGACCTAAAATTTTAAAATCCCACAATTTGATAACCTAGAATTGGAAAATGCTAAATTGAAAGAATTAAAAAAGATCTATACGGAGAATTATTCCTCACGGAGGCTATAATGTCCTATGGCTAATGTATCGATACCATTAGGTAAAATGTGACGTTTATCATCGTGTGGGGAAAGCGATATTTTATTTAAAATTATACTTTGAACATTGTGGGACTTTGATCTTATGCTAGTGCAGTCATGTCGGCTTATTGTGGAGGAGGTGATACATGCAAGGTAATCATCAACGGTTATTTGATTTTGAACAACAGCTCGTTGGATACCTTTGGCCCGCTTATATTCTTTGCCCTCAATTTCTATTCCATACATTTTTGATCTACATGCTACAAAGCGATATATAATTTTCCCTGCTGCCTCGTCCTTGAATCTACCCAAACACTTTTTGTACAGGGGGGAATAAAGGGGGTGTTGTGATGGGTAGTTGGAAGTATCTAGGTATTGATCTACCATTTCCCCTTCCATATCTTTATAAAAATCGTTGGTTTTGATAGTCCATATGAAAGAATCAGTATCCATGTAGTTTAATTTTAGACGGTTCCCTGGATATTTGACCTTCATAACGTCATACTGGTAGCGATACATAACCGTTTTTGATAGGTCTAAAATGGCTTGCCCAACGTAGATGGCTTTGTTGAAAAAAATGGATGTTTTCCCCATTTGTATAGCCACCAAATCTTCGTTTAAAATATTAGAATCAATAAAATTGGATTTAGCAATTAGTTTTTCTGCTTGCCTATACGAGGTGGCTAATCGGACGTCTATACGCTTGCGGATCTGCTCGCACGTCTTCCCGTATATGGCATTGTTGTACAGTTTGAATTGATCTTTTTCAAAATCGTTTTTGGAATTCTTACGAAGCTCATTGTTCATGTCTATATAGGGTTTTAACCATCTAGATTGGCGGAACTTTATGGCTCGATTTATTTTTACTAAAATGAGACCATGATCTAGAGCTTGTTTTAATGCCATGTAGTGGACCACATAATTTTTTCTATTTCCTAAATGGGCCACTAATTTACCCCCGACATTGGGTAACTTTTCGGGAAGGAATGGTAGATCGCTGTGGTTGTCATGTAGTTGATCCGGGTAATCTAAATCCACGTCGAGCAGTAAACCGTATGGATCATCTTCCCCCATTGTCTCCAGCTTGATGGATTCTGGATCAACCCATGAGAACTCGCCTAAGGGGAGGGGCTTGGTCATGACTGTGGCGTAGAGAGCATTGCAGTCTTGGTACGTAATATACGTGCTCTCCTTCGTGGGGTCGAAACCAGGGGCGTATTCATTGTTAGCTTTAGAATAACGCCCCGAAGCTTGGACCAGACCACCACGGATACCAGATTCGACCATTAAAAGCATGTTATAGTCAGTCAGCAGCTCTAATTTTACTTTTGTCATTCGTAGCATACTGGACCATGTCATGTGGGGTGTTGTATAAAATTGGGCGGGGTCAAGCTTGTGGGATTTCAACGTAACATTCCTAAAAGCTTCAAAAATCTCTGCTAGAAGAAGGGTGTCAATTTTTAAATAGAGGTCATGGTAGTCACCAAGGTTATTGCAATTGAATTCCTGCCACACTTTTTGGGCCCGTTCGTATTCCTCCTCAGAAATACCCGCATGCCTCAATTTACTATAAAATTTATCAATTGGTGGCAATTGGGTTTCGAGGAAACGGTCCCAAGAGTCCATATACTCGTACGGGTAAACACCTTTTTGCTTGACAAGGTCTAGTAAACGGGGATCGGGGAAATAACGGGGTAAAATATTAAAATCAGTTAAATTCTGACTCAGACTGTCGAGGCTATTTGATAAAAATCTATAACTATCTAAAAACCTGATACAAAATCTATTGGAAACAAATTTGCTAAAACTAATATACTTTTCAGAGTTTGCTGCAATCACATTAATTCTTTTGTTATCTACTATATTAAGGTTCGGAATTAAAAAATGGGAGTCGTACCCAGAAAGATTGTGGAAAAATACAGGCAGGAACGATGGTGCCTTAAACCTAATATTACAGTTATTATGTGCAGCACCCCGGTACATGCCTGTGATGTGACAGTGGTCGTAAACTTTGTAATTGTTAGGTTTAAAGATCTTGTCACACATATAGCAAATAGTGGTAGCATCATGTTGTTGTTGTTGAACTGCAGTAAGTGGGGTCATGGGAGCTTTGCGGCTATACACCTTCTCCACTTCCTGTGCTATATGTGTCAAGAAATTCATTAACCTATCGACAACGTCTGGTCCTCTATATAAAAATAATTGCTCCAAATGTTGGGCATATGGTAAAACTGAGGGATCAATGGATACAAATGCGCAAGCTGAATTGGGTTCGTGTCTATTGTATGGGAGTTGATATGAATTATTAGGATTCGGTGGACAGGATTGCACTGTTCGTAATAGGCTTTCGAAATCGGCGTATACAACAAATGGGACCTTTAGTGCTAGCTCTACCTCTTTAAATTCGATAAATTTATTTTCTTCTTTGGGCATGTTGACAGCTACGGGTTTGTTTTTATTACACAAATTATCGTGGGCCTGTAGTTCCCCAGAAAGTGGGTCAACTCTTTTGAACCACAAGCAACGCTTGCATATGTTGATTCTATATGTGTCTTTAGTGATTTGGCTGCGGACTAACCTGCTAAAGTCTTTTATGTAAACATAGTGTCTGTTGTCCCCTTCTTCTAGCATAAGAAGGTCTCTATGATCGTCCAATTCCCTATCTACTATCTTTTTTGGACACACGATATTCTTTTCGTTTAATGTGAACACGTTTATAGAAATATTATTTTTCTCTTCGAAAATTTTTATATCATGTAGGGAGGTGGGGAATGGAACGCAGCTGAAATCGTATCGATGAGGCATAATGTGATAATGTGATTCTCTCATAGAGTTACGTGGGACAAATTTGGCTAAAACTGCGTATTGGAAGCAACGGTTGCCATCACTTGGGACGTTGAGACACGCTTTCCTATCCAATATCACCTTGGGGATCTTTATTGGACCAGCCCCTCCACGTAACGGGGAGTATTTATTTATCTTCAAACGAAGTCCATAAATAATATCTAACTTCCACCCACTTTTCTTTAACTCTAATTCAGATAATTCATTGTTTAATTTGGTGAACATAGTATTTAATAAACCGTCAATTTCCATGTGATCTAATAAAATTTCGTTCTTAACCTTGATATTAGTTTCAAGGTTTTCATGTAAAATATTAACCATCAGACAATCGATAAAAATATTAAATTTGATGGGGCCGTGATCTGTGAGTGATTGTTGTAGAAGTCTAATTATTTTTTTCCTCACGTCATTCAAAAATAGTGGCAGATCTAATATAAAATTGGATTGGATAAAATAGGACGCAATTCTACTTTGAAATGCAGTTTCATATGGTAGAATAAAATCAATGTTTGGTTGAGTGGCTAATAAATTTCTAACGTGAGGATCTGTGGGCCTTCTACTGTTGTTGTTAATTGATGGTACTGTTCTGCATAATGATCTATGGGATTCAAAAAGGGCTGCACTAGCGTATCGTCCACCACATGTATCACACAATAAATCTATTTTACACACTAGTTCGTGCCTTATCTTTTCCAATATGTCTCGAAAAACTTCCCCACATTTTGCACAATTTAAATTTCTAGTGTGTAAAATTTCGTGTAAAATTCTTTCAGATTGACTATTGAACGCTTCCCCACAATATTGGCAAATACAATCGAAAATATCTACTGGTGGTGGTGGGGGTGGGGAAGAAAACCGAGTTTTTTTAAGCGGGGGCGCGTCACAGGTTCGGATGTGGGTAGGGGCATTGAAATTACCCCCACATCTATCGCAAAGTAAGAAATCATCCACGTCAGCCGTTCTTTGTACGCAATTTTTCTCGTGCTGCAATAGCATGTAGTGGCAAGGGAAGGGCAATTTGCAAAATGAACAGTTTTTGGAAGACGATGCCATTATACAAGAAATAATTAACAATTAATAATTAAATTTAAAAAATAATAATAATAAATTTGTTCAAAATAAATAAACGGTGGGTACTCTTCTTTCGAGAAAAAAATTGAATTAAATTTGCTCAAAATAAACTGTACTCTTCTTTTCAGGAATAACGAGAAAATAAAAATGATCGAGAGAAAAAAAAAAAAAAAAAAAAAAAAACTTGAACGAGATGAAAAAGAAAAACAAACTGTGATCAAAATAAATTTGCTCAAAATAAATAAATGGTACTCTTTTTTTTTTTCGAAAAAAACAAATTAAAGAACAAGGAAACTGAATTAAGTGAACGAGAAAAGAAGAAAAATCAAATTACTATTCTTCAATTAATTTAAGAAACAACAAAAAAAAAAAAAATGGAAGAAAAAAAAAAAGAAAAGAACTTTTCAACCAAAGGAAAAACTCTGAGTAAATACAATGAACGAGAAAAAAGATTTGAAAAAAAAAAAAAAAAAAAAAAAAAAAAAAAAAATGTGTTGGGGTAAATTAAATGTTAACTTCTTCGAAGTATGGGTCTCAGCAAGTGAGAGAAAAACTATTGCCGTATATGGAATAAACGAAAAATTAACAAATAGCGAGAGAGGGGAAAAGAACAAAACAAAAAAAAAAAAGTTGGAAAAAGAGTGTTGGGGTAAATTAAATTAATATACTTCTACAAAGTTTGGGTTCTCAGCTAGTGAGAAAAAGAACTATTGCAAGATATGTGGAAAAAAAAAGGAGAAAAGTAAATGAAATTATAACTGGTAAGTAATTGGGAAAAAGAGAGAGAAGAAAAACCGATGGTTTAGGGATGCAGCTGTAACCAATATCCTAACGGCGAAATATTAATTAGGGTGTACCTATTAAGTCTTCAATGTTGAGGAGCTTGGAGCAGTGGCAGGCGGGGTCAATGAACTTTCCGTGTTGAGCACTCAGAACGAACTGATGCCTGGGGAAGGTGCGGTGCTCCTTATATAGCCCAGGCGGAGGGGGCAGTGAAAGTTTGCGCATGCGCAGTAGAGTAAGGGAGTATGGTTGGGGGGGGGGGGGGTGGAGGGCGCCACATCAACATGTTCAGACCTGCTGAGGTAGGTATTGTACCCTCACTTGGTATATTGAACGAAATGAATGGAATGAGGGGGAGGGGGGGGGGGGCAGTGGTGAAGGGGGAGTGGGGGATAGTTGAGGGGTGTGTTGGGGAGGGGGAAGGAAGGGGAAGGGAAGGGAGGGGAGGCGGGGGGGGCCTACTGGGACTATATAAGTCGAGCGGCACAGGGACTGCCTCACTCTTCATTCAGCCACTGCCACTACAACTTCAGCAAGACAAGTGAAATTATGAGCTCGCTATCTGCCCAACTGAAACGTGATCAACAGGAGGACGACTGGAATCAGAAACCTCAGCGACTTACGGCTTGGAATAGCCTATGAAATTGTCGAGTTCACTCGATTGGCTACTCGCTTTGGAGACATAATTGTTGCTACTTTGGCTGGACATACTGGATACGTGAAAACAGAACCTATCAA